>BLXT01007308.1:1058454-1073730 GCA_019648995.1 Plakobranchus ocellatus | reverse complement strand
AAACAAAAAAAACCAAAAAAAAAACCAAACAAACTGACAATATGAAACGCCCGAGTGTGGGACGCAATGTTTTCTTGTTACATTGTGTTGCGAATTCGGATAAACGTAAAAAAAAAAATGTAAGAGGTTGGAGTTGCTTCAAAGATTTTAAACAATTAAAATTGTCTGCTCGTAGCTTTCTTCACTCTTCTTAGGTTATGCATATTTCCTGGGTTATTGGCCTTACTTGAAAGAGGTGACTGTATAATTTTCGAATAAACAACGTTTTACATTAATTATTGCAGTACAAGAATCAATTAAAAAAAAAAAAAGGCCATTAAATAATTTTTTTTTACAACTTTTCATCCATCTTCTATATTGGTATTAACACGACGTTTGGGGAGAGGCATTGTCTTTGGTTAAAATAAGATATCATGTATTTATAAAAGTATAAACTTAGTTGGAGAACATAACCTTTTTTAACCTTTTCTCTTTTTGTTTCTTTTTTTAAAAGCAACTTTTGACGTTTTCCTTTTATAAACCTTTGAAAGTTATTTTCTGAACACATTTACTTAAAATATTACTGTAATGATCTTTGAGTCATTTAAAGTTCTCTGATAATAGATATAAGTGTATAAAAGCGACTATACTTTTTTGCAAAATGAAATAAAAGAATAAGCTAAGCTCAATCGGTTGATGCATCGTAGTTAAAATGATAAGCACATTACAATTTGTTAGTGTCTTATTTCGAAATCTTTCATTCTGATGATAAATGTTTGTAAAAAAAGGTAAAGTATTCCCCCACAATCAAACTCTTTTTTTCACAAATATCATTATAGTCTTTAACACAGGCGCGCCACTGTTACTGATTCAAAGCAAGTTCAAAATATTTTACGCACTCGCACTTGCCAAAAATATCTTCAAACCATTTTTTTTCTTCTAGTTTTGTTGCCTGCATTATTTGATTATTAAAGCATTGATAAAATGGGTTTCTTTTTCCTGGTTCAGTTTTTTTTTTTTTCGCCCGAATGCCAAATATTTTAAGCTTACCAAACCAAACATTTTTCATTTTCTCTTGATGCATTAGCTTTTCTGTAGCTTAAAAAACTGAACGGAAATGCTTTAAAATGTACAATCAGTCTTTAGTTGAGTTGTGTGCTCATTTTGTTTTTTTTCTTTTACGCTATCAAAATGCCAGCTTAAGCTAATAAAAGAGTAAAATGTTTTTCATACAAATCGTTTTATTTTTATCATTGACTTTTTAATAAACAAACATTCTTATTGCAGTACGTCTACTCCACAATGCTGAGGTTCATCATACTGTTTACCTTACTGGTTTGTTTGATCGGCTACATAGCTGCAGATGGTAAAATAGTTTATCTCAGCCAATGAACTTAATTAATAACAAGATCAAATTTGAACATCAAAAGCCAGAACAAGCCATCATCTACCGCCAAATGCATCCTCCTCTGATTATTTGCCCGTTTCAAATCTCTCTTGGCATGCTTAATGTTTTCCACATCTTCTGCTCCCTCTCATCCCCTAACTCCTCCTTTCTTTCCCGCTTGATTACATCGTCGTTACTGTTATGATTAACGAGATCATTGTCATAAACACCTCTTGCTCCTTCTTCTTTTTATCATCACCACCATGACCACAACCACCACCACCACCACCACCACCAAATAATCATCAGTAATAGCAGTTTCGTCATCACCACCACCACCACCATCACCAATACCACCACCACCACCATCATCACCATCACCATCACCATCACCATCACCATCATCATCATCATCATCATCATCATCATCATCATCATCATCATCATCATCATCATCAACATTATCATCATCATCATCATCATCACCATCATCATCCATCATTGTAATCATGATCACTATCATCGCAATTGATAACTCCGTCATCATCATTGTGGTTTATTGATACCTTTAGTACTATAGTACGTTAGATGATTATTATTAATTCACTATATCTGTTTCAAGAAAGAGCATAGTGGCGTTTTAACAATTTACTTTTTAAATTGCAATAAAAATACACACGTACTTTAAAATAATTTTTTTTCGGAAACAAAGCAATTATATTGGAAAAGCTTTACATAACATTTTTTACTTTGCAATTTCTTACTTACTACAATACTTCAATCTTTCATTTCAAGATTACGAAAAAAAAAATTGACTTAACTTATGAGCGTTATATAATGAAGAAATAATGGCATTATTTTCAGTCTTGTGTGTTACCCTTCTCAACATTTTCAAATTTTGTCAACAGGCACAACAAACAAACCAGACAGAAGTAATATTCCAGTCCCAAAACTACCGCCTGCAGACGATCCTTGGAGCTCCTGGTTCTGGTACCAACTCTTCGACTTTTGATTATCCTCTTCATCTCACCAGACTACGCCCCCTAGTCGCGATTCAACAAACTCATTTTTATCATCTACTGCTAGCAGCATGGCGAATGCATCACTGCAACGGCCTTCACCTAAGGGAGCTTGTTTTTGACCACTTCACCTAGGTTTCAGGATGCTATTTTTCTTGGAATTCAAAGAAAGCACTTCGCTGGCATTTGTAAAATATCCTTCAAAACAGCGACAAAAACAAGTTTTTCATTTCTGCTGAGGCAAAAATCGAGCTTAATCCTAGAAGTGTCACTATACTATAGAACTATGTGAGCATTTTTATACATGATGTGATAGACAGATTTGATAATGAATATCTATTTTTACGGAGGAAATCGGCCGTCGACTCCTTCTGAATTTAAATGTGTTCATTAGGCTGTAACATAATAGATAATTATGCCAAAAAACACACTTAGATATGTAGGAAGTTCTTTAGAGAAATATAATTTTATCGAGTTCAAAAGTCCCCTTTAAGATTTTAGTAGAAAATACCATTCACGTAGTGATGATTCTGTTCCCATTAAAACCTGCATAGAATAAAATGTTCAGATAGTTCTGGGCTTCTTCATTTTGTATTAGAGAATGATAGCGCAAAAGAAAAAATCGCATTCCATTGATATATTATTTAGCTTCCATTCCCTTATACAGAATATAATTGTTCAAAAATATTCGACCATCGCAGGTTGCAAGCCTGAAAAGAAAAAAAAAGCATCATTTCTAAATTACATATTCATCGACTTTGCTATCTCTTCTTCTGCTTATCCAAATGTTTTTGAAATTGATGTTGAATTATCCTTTATTTGTTTATATTGAATGAAAATAGTTTAACGCTGAGAATTCCATATAATAAAGTTGTTGAATCAATTAAAAGATATGAGTGTAGTACAACATTTGTGATGTCTTATTTCACATGGTGTTCGTTGACCTTATTCGATTAACTTCTTTTTCACAATGTTTCAACACTCACAGGATAAAAAAGCAATGATATTTGTCATATAAACTGGCAACGATCTCTTCGATATAAAAGAGCGAAACCGTCGCTTTCCCATATCTAAAAATTACTACAGTTTGTTTTTTTAACAAAATCTAGATAACTATCTTTAGATTTACTGTTATGGAGGATTTCCAATGTCACCATATAATTGTTTTCGACTCCTTGGTGATAAAAATGCCAATCCATTTCACCTAAGTGAACCTTTTGGCTTTGGTCCACAACATCAGAGGCCGTCGTTAGTAATGTGGGAAATAAAATTAAGCATGAAATTCACTTTGGATAACATGAAAAAGAGTAATGAATCATTGCAAAATAATTTGTTAATGTCTAGCAGTCTAGCAATAAATTAAGTTCACTTTTCTGAATTAACCAATTTCATGCACTATCAAGCCTATCTCTTAGAACACAATGAGTGTACTTTATGCATTTCCTAAAATTTCATCAATATAGTCATAGAAAACAACCACTAACTCAAATTTACTTCAACAAATTGGAACAACATAGAGTATAGTATGCGTGCAAACGATGTGTCATTGGGCTTACAGCCACAAATAATTAATACTAAGGAAACGAGTTGGTGGTTGTATTCTTTTACTTCATGTATTTTATTTCCTTCACCCTTCACTGCATCTTCTTGTATATCCTTATGCTTATTTGTTTGTGGGAGTGAGCTGTTTGTATACTTTTTAAACATCTACAAAAATCGTTTCAAGTGGGCTACCGAAGCCATAGCCAAACGAAGCCGAAAGAGATTAATTTCTTTTCGACTTTATCCTCAAAAAGAAAAAAAAAAACCCAATAAAAGCAAAAATTAGATACCGGCGGAAGCTTAATTGACTTGAAATATAAAACAATGGAGGTGGCTCGCCTGTGTGGAATGCGGGCGCCATGCAAAGGGAAGCAACTCTTCTAGTTAGATTACCATAGATTAATCAAAATCGGGACATGCTATTTCACTTTCAAACAATGTGACTTTCTGTCTCAGGTTTTTAATTCAATAATTTTTATCTGAATAAAATTTCACAACTTCTTTATTTATTTTCTGAAATATTAAACATCTATAGCTTTAAGAACTTGTTAAATTGTTATCTAGGTCAATCTTATGACTTAGAAAATTTTTCCTACCGACTATTATAAAATCCTAGAATGTAGCACTATGATAAAGAAAATGATTGTATAACTTTAAATCTAACCAAATCATTTTTTTTCTATTCTATTAAAAAAATAAGAAAAAAAGATAATACAAATTGTTGTTCTATCCGACATGTTAAGAAGCAAGGACGTTGACCCATTCTCTGCTTTCAGAATAATAGATGAATTACACGCGAATGGCAACTTTTTACATTGGGAGATTAAACATACGAATTAGGGCAGACTCGATACTCAACAAAAAGTTCAAGAACACTAACTAAACGCTTGAAAGTTCATATCTGCTAGGCACAAGACGTTTTACTTGATTTGACCTCTATAAGATTAAATTAATATGAGAGAAATGCTTGTCATCTGCTCAAAGTACATAGTACTGGTGTAATGGACTATATTTGAAAACAGAGGGAAATTTATAGTAATCTCTCGTTATTTTTTCTAGCAAAGAAAGTTAAGCTCAGGTTGTACCGTATATGAAGACGATAATATAAATGTTCTACTGCTTAAAACTACCTCAAACATGAGGACATTCAAAAGTCGAGTAAAAACGGCTGTACTCATCTTAGTAATACCAGATTAGAAAAGACAGATGTCCAAATCATATTTCCGCGTTGCTGCTCCACGATCAGTATAGTTCGAAATAATGACAAAGACTGCCTCTCCGTTTAAAAGCGGGCGTTGGAGGGATGTAGGATAGCAAATCCGCCTTGAGATCTGCAGGGATCCTTCTGTTGCGGGTTCAAACCCCGCCATCGGCGCCCTGGCCTGTGGTAGGGCCTGAAAGCCTGAGACCTTGTTGACTGGATGTACAGCATTACATATTCACCAAATACACGTCAGGCACTGGCATATGCATGAACGCTATTTGGTTCTACAGGGATCACGAATCTGAAGAGACCAAAATAGGGAGGCTGTTTTGTGCCCGCAAACCCAGAGAAGATAATGTGGCCGCATGAGTTCTCGTAGTCGATACTAAGTTGTTATAAACCTATCAAAATAATAGACATCCGCTCATAAGATGAACATTTTATTTATTTTATTCTTCGCGTGTATGGGTGCCCAAGATATAAATGCGCTTCGTGTGTTCTTCGTGTGTGATAAAATCAATAAAATTCAGTGTCTTCTCGTCGCAACTAGCGTAAGAATTGCCTATTAGTCGAATAATAAAATAAAAATAAAAATTATTGATCTCAGAAAGTGAATTAGGGGTCCGAATGAACGTAAGAAGAAAAATCGTTCAGGTGAACTTTACACCTCATTATTGAATAGGTATACTCCAACCTTCATTCTATAGATTTTAGTCCGATAACGCAAGAATTATTCCTAATCGAGAGAATACTCTATGTTGAGATTTTTTTTTAATTCATAGGACCTTAGAACTGCCGCCGGTAAAAGATTTTTTCCATAACAAAAACCATCAGTTCACTGACTTTTGATCTAAGTAATTTGCCCACAATTCTAGTGTAAGGCCATCTGCCTTTTTGCCGGAGACCAAAGATCGTTTCTCTTCGGAGAGATCGAGGACAAAAACGATTTTTGAAGTACTCGATCTCTCCGTAGAGATATAAATTTAAAAATCTCTACATAATTCTTAAAATCCTTGTTTCTCTTTGGAGAAAAATTAGTTCTAACAGACGTGTCTACGCTTCCTCAATTCGTTGAGAGATTTCTTTTAAAGGGCAATAAGTCAGATTATTAATAGTAAAGACGTATATACTTAAATTTAGAAGAAGTCTACTCTTAATGTAAATACGACGACAATTATTTTCAAACATCGATGACAATACAGCCATGAACAAAATACGAGTACGCCATGGCCTTGAGCGATGCAACAGATTACGTTTACCATCAATTATAAACTCTTTTTCGATCGTAACGCTGTACGGATTATTCTAGAACAAATTTAATTCATCCTACCGCTTTAAAGCTAAACAAAGAAAAAATTAAGTTATTTCATTTAGCAATAATGAATAATGCACACATCACGTACTTTATTGGAATTTAGACAACTACAGTCTAAGCTTCCCGTAGTATACCAGTTTTCGGGTGTGGCTCAGGCGTGGTGAGTCACATCAAGTTCCACAACCCTAACCTTTACTCTTACAAACCAAATATACATACAAAAAAGGCCACGAAGCAGATATATAATAGCGGAATCACCAGCACATCTCCCGTTTTGACATTTACTGTAAAAAGATAAATGCCTTTTTAATGGGAAGAAAATAAATATTTTTGCAACTGCCTTCTCACTAGATAAGGTCGAATGTAAAGGTCCAACACAATTTCAAATATTTTCAAAATTTAAGATATCAAAATTACCGGCTAGTGCACTGACTGAGTCGAAGGGTTATCCAGATAAACGCAAGGACTAGCATACTCGCACACACACACAAGTAATTATCTGAACACAATCAATCCAATGTAGATTCCTCGCAAGCCAGTTCGCGCGCACAGCAGCCAGATTTGGCTATAGACGTTCCAATGCACGCCACACATAAACTAGAATCAAACTAGTTAACAGTTGTAGTTTGATTAAAGGAGAACTATTTCTCGCGATCACGACAAAATTCACAGCAGTATGCGGAATGATAAAATATTTATGATATCACCAACAACTTGGTAGGTAAATTGTTTAAGTTACAACATAATAATTATAGATCCAACGAAATTAATTCGGTAGTGGCGTCAGCAAAGGGAAAAAAAATGATATATGAAAGAGATGTAAAATCAGTCTTTGAGGCCAATCATTCCTTTTTCCGCAAATAAACAATAGTAATTGACTACATTTAAGAATTAACAATCCATACAATGAATTATTTTACAACAGCAATGAAACTGGCTTAATATTATGCGAAGGAATTAATAGTAGATAACCCAATTATAAATCCCTTAATTACCAATTAACGCGTTTACGCCCCCTTCACCCATGAAAATTTTACATTCTCGTCATTTAATTTACCAAACATCTTTTAAATTTACACTTTATGATCATAGCGCAAATGCATCAAAATATAACTGAAATATTAAGTATGACAAATTTGTAGCCCAAATAAACACAAACAATGAAGACTTACAAAATTGTATAATCAGAGAACAGTCGTTTGACTTCATGCAAAATCAATGAACTTATTAAAGAAAATTTTAAATGGCTGTCGGCTTCACTTCCAATTTGCATTGAAAGTGTGTTTAAAAATTACAGCTATCATAAAATCAGATAAAGATTTTAGTAAAATATTGCAACATTATATTTTTCTCAATATACACTAATCAAGCATTACCTACACTGTTTATGACCCTGTCTGAAATGCCTATTTGGTGTCTCAACTCCAAATAAAAAAAAAAAAATCTTCAAATTCTCGGTATGCATTTCAGCTATTATTGAGCAATCGTGTTTATGAGGGTCTAGATTACATCGAGTTTTTATTTCACAGGCATGAGATTGAGACACAGGATGTTGACGAACGAATAAGCATACTTAATCATCTGCAATTAAAAAAAGAGGCGTTTCTATCAAATTTATAAGATTGCAAAGACATACATATTTAATTCAAGGAATAAAGTAGTAGGCATATAATTATGTTGTCGAAAGCAAGGTTTTCTTCATAGACTTAAATAACGACGGAAGCAAAAAGAACCCCACGAAATAAGCATTGAAAAGCTATCGCTCCATCACGATGGGGAATTTTTTCATCGCTTTTCTCTATTTCACGAACACACTTCCGCGAAAATCTAAGCAAACATTTGTCTATCATACCATTCAATGATGCTATTCTTTAACTGTTTTTCATAATCAACGCATCAAATCGTTTATCTGCATATATTTAAATGTTTTCGTTTAATTTGGAAGTCATTTATACGGGCAAAATCGGGAATTTTCTTTCTGAAAAACTAGTCTAAAAACTGGTTGCAAGCCTTAACTTTGATCGCCTTAAGCTTGGAGACAAACATAATAATGCTAAATTTTCTTGTATATATTGATAGAGTAACGTTGAAATCACTATTAAAAATCTCAAATGGACAGCCACAGCTGAAACCCGCGAATGAATTTCGACCGGAACACAACCACCTTTTTTAAAAGTAATATTTTCCACATTTTCCTATCCTTTTTAAAAATAATAGGCATGGAAAACGTCTTTTGACGGTAAAATGCATTGACAATGAGCTTTTTATGGAAAGCCAAGTTTTCTTGATAAAGTTGAATAATGACGCAAACGAAAATGTGCAAATAAACAAGTGTTCAAAACATGTCGCTATATCACGATAAGGACCCGCTTCCGTAATAATCTGAGCAAACACAGGCTCAAAACACGATTCAATAATGTTTTGCTTTTATTGATTCTCATGAACACTACATCAAATCGTTTGTCTTCATATATTTAAGTGCTTTCTAAATTTGGAAGTTATTCACAGGGAAAAACTGAGCAGTTTTTTTGCGCTGAATACTAGCTTAAAAACTGGTAAACAAAAATTGACTTATCGCCTCACGATCTGAGACAACCATAAGAATGCTAATTTTCTTTTAAACATTGATAGAACAAGATTAAATCCCACTATGCAAACTCTCAAATAGACAGCCACAGTTTGACCTCGCGAGTTACTTTTGATCATAAAGTCTCATTTTTAGTTGTATTTTTAAAATATTTTCCTTGCCTTTTTTTTCCAAAACGATAGGTGTTGAATACGTCGGAACATGGTAAAACACATTTGGGATATGTTTTCATCGAAACGGAATTTCTTGGAATAAATTAAATGACAACAGAATGAAAATGTGCAAGAAATAAGCATTGAGACAATAATGTCTCTTTATAGCGATGGGAAATTTTCAATCGCTTTCCGCTATTTAATGGACGCACTTCCATAACAATCCAATCACATATCCTCAAAAACGATTGAGTCACATTATTCTTCTACCGTTTCTCCTGAACAAGACATGAAATCTCTTGTCTCCATATAGTTAAGTGTTTTCTAAATTTGGAAGTCATTTACATCTAAATCGGCAGTTTTTGGCTGAAAAAAAAGCAGCCTAATAACTGATTTCAAGCCTTAACTTTGATCTCCTTAAGTTCCAAGATAACCATAAGAATGTCAAATTATCTTTTACATTTGAAAGATTGAAAAACACTATTAAACAACTCAAATGGACAATCGCAGCTGAGCCCCGCGAGTTCGTTTCAATCGTAATATTCCTCTTTTTTTTAAAAAGTAATATTTTTCACACTTTCCTATCCCTTTTCTCTAAACAATAGGAATTAAAACACGTCGGAAGACCGTAGAATACACTAGGAATGTGTTTTTTATCGAAAGGGAAGCTTCTCCCATTCTATTAAATAACGGCGGAATAAAAAAAGTGCGTCGAGACCTATCGCTTTTTCACGATGGGGAATTTCTTATTCGCTTTCCGCTCTTACGGACGCGCTTTCGTAATAATATAAGCAAACAAATGCCTTAATTACGATTTAATAATCTTAAATTGACTACCCTAGGTTGAGCAGCCGCATCCTTAGTAGAAAGTTTTCACGATTATGAGAAAAAGCACTTATATCAAGACCAAAAGGTAATAAAGATAGCTAATGTATAAGACGACATTTAGAATGAGCCGTAGGAGATAAAGCTTCAGTCAACATTTCTGGAACGAAGCTAACAACCGCAAAAACTGAGATCTGAAAGAGAAACTGTTTGACCGCATCATATTATATCGATTTCTTTGTAATCTACTAATTTTGGTCAACATTCAAATTTCGAAATTTATAAAAATAATTATCTATCAAATAATATATAGGACCTTCAGAAATTATTCATTTTTCCATGCGGAAGTCTGATTTCATCTGATTGCATGTCATTACTTTGTTAATGTGTCGAAGACATCGGTCTACTGTGATGTCAGGTTTTTGAATATTGAAGCGATTTCACTACTATGGTGATGACTATTGAAGCCATTGCATTTTTGTGGTGATGTCAGGTTTTCTGGACCTCGTCCGGACTTCCTCTCTCCCTCCCTCTATCTCTGTCTCTCCTTCTAATAATCCCATTATTTTCCATTCCTTTCCTCCCTTCACTGATAAAACCACCACCACCGCTGCCACCGCTGCCGCCGCCGCCGCCGCTGCCGTCACCGTCACCACCACCACCCCTACTACTGCTGCTACTACTATGCTGCTGCTGCTGCTGCTACTGAAGGAGACAGGAATACTATTACAACGATCTGTCATGCGTAAGCGATTTTTAGTGATGATGATGATGATGATGATGATGATGGACGTGGTGAGGATAGTATTGAGAATGATGGTGACCACTAGCTTCTTTTGTTTCTAATTGCTTCTTTGCTAAGACCGACCCCTTGACGTTAGTTGCAACCATACAATGTATTTTGTACTTATAATAAAACTTGAATGTTCCAAGATCCATCTTGATAGGTTGTTTGTTTTATATAACCTGCTCTTATTTTCGTGACCTCAGAATTAAACCCTTTGGAGGTACCGACAGCATGCTCAAATACAAATATCTCTGCAGATTCCAGGCCAAGACCACCGACCGAGGCATCAACGCTCTCGAACCATACAACACACCCCGTCAATAAAATATTAAAAATCGATGGTTTTGACAATACATGTATGTTTGCTTACTATGTGAAAAAAGACATGTGTCTGTATTCGATGAAAGCAAATTGATTTGCATTTTAAGTGACACATCTTACTCACTTCTCAAATGATATAATATTGCTTGTCCTCATCGAGGCTTTCTGGGGCACTGGGAAGGGTGAGGAGGTTAAGGAGGGAATTACGCACTCAGCAATCAATTTGTGCCTCGGGTCTATAACCCAATTGGTTGGCTTTGATTGTATTTTACGGCACGTTAGCAAGTCTACCCTGTGGAAAACGTTATCAGAGCAACCACTTCAACATGTGCCAGTAAATTTCTCTTTGTAAGTATACAGAAGCGTGCAATCAAATTTTCCCGATTCGAAACCAAATGTTTGATCTATTTACTTATTTACAAATCTCAGTCGTTTGATCTTTCTTTGGCTCGGCGCTGATGGAAGAGCGAACCAGTGACGTAAAACCCCTATAGATTTCAGATCTAGTTTTCTATCAAGTTTTTCACACCAATGCCGCGGCTTTCCTAGGAGACTGCATCTTTGCAAGATAGCGTTAGAAGTATTCGAACCCGGTAGCCCCAGACAAAGAACACGACAAGCTACTGTGACGCGCTCCTCCCATCCCAGAGTCCACCTTTCTCCCGGTAACCGTGGTGGATGAGTCCAAGCCAAGTCTAGGCTAAGTGCCTCGTTCTGTCCATCCCGCCAAAGATTGGTTATTTCTCGATTTCCTTCAATCGTTTCCTTTAGCATCCCGCCCTTCTCTCATAAATACAAATCACATATTCTGAAAAAAAAATTGTGGCATTAGTTCAAATATTAGACTGAAGGAAGGAATAGAAATTGACTCAGATATTCTAAAGATTCAGAAAAGATTCCGAAACGCTGTCAAAACATCGAAGCCACTGCCGGGAGCCGACTGTGATTCAGACCATATTCCAGTAATGTGTAAATTTCAGATAATACTTAACAAGTTAAGAAAGGCAAAGGCTTATCCTAAATTCCAAATGAACTTACTAAAATCTGATGAAAATCTAAGACAAAATTGCTGTAGCTGTGCATAACAAATATGAAACTCTAAAAAATATCTCAGAAGTAGAAGAGTTATGGTCAGAAATGAAAAATTCACTTATTGAAATCATACAGAAAAACTTTCCCAAATAAAGATAAAAAAAAAAGCATAAGAAATGGATAAACAAAGAAATACTCGATTGAATGGAAGAAAGGCGAAAATAATAATAAAAAAAAAAAACGTAGACGCCAAATACAAAGACCTAAACAGAAGCATCAAAATAAAATGCAATGCAGCGAAAGAAGAATGGATTAACCAACAATGTCAGGAAACAGAGCAAAGGCTAAATATGGACAGCAAATTCATGCATGCTAAAATTAAGGATGTCAGTGGTAAGAAAATCAAATGCAGTAACTCTGGCTGCATCAAACCAAAAGATGGAACAATGTTAATGGAAAAGAAGGAAATACTAAACAGATGGTCAAAATATGTTGAGGATCTTTTTAAGAAGATAGGTGTGAAAAACCCAAAATAAAGAAAAACATAGAAGGCTCAACTATCCTTAAAGAAGAGGTAGAAGCAGCAATATAGAAAATGAGAAATGGAAAAGCCGCGGGACCAGGTAATATACCAGTAGAAATAATTAAAGCATTAGATAACTTAGTAATAGATCTGACAACAAAACTTCTTAATGCAATATACGACAGTGGCACAATTCCAGAAGATCTTTGTAAATCTGTTTCTATAGGACTGCCTAAAACACCAGGAGCAACAGAATGTGAACTTCATAGAACAATCAGTTTAATGAGCCATTTTACAAAAATTCCTGTTGCGCGTTTTGATGCATAGAATGCGCAAGAGTATAAGACCAGAAATATCCCGAAAACAGTTTGGCTTTATGCCTGATAAAGGGACTAGAAATACAATGTTCACTCTGTCAATGCTTATGGAAAGATGTATAGAAATGCAAAAAGATCTCCACCTCTGTTTCATTGATTATTCTAAAGCTTTTGACAAAGTAAAACATGTAGAGCTGTTTCGTATGCTAGAAAAATTAGATATCGATGGGAAAGATCTGAAGTAATTAGAAATTTATACTGGGATCACACTGCATCTGTAAGAATTGAAGGAGAACATAGTGATTTTCAAACCCATCAAAAGAAGTGTGAGGCAGGGATGTGTAATGTCTCCTGATCTTTTTAACTTATATAGTGAAATAATCTTAAGGAATCTTCAGGGTATTTCAGGCTTAAAAATACATAGAGAGAATCTTAATAATCTCAGGTTTACAGATGATAGTTTTAATAGCAGAATCTAGCAAACTTCAAAAACTTCTAGATAATGTTGTTTTAGAGAGCGAAAGAATGGGCCTGTCTTTGAATGTTAAGAAAACGGAATGTATGGTCATCTCAAAGAAATCCTGTAACCCCAAGTGCAATCTCGTTAGCAAAGGCGAAAAAAGTAAAAAAAAGTTACAAAATTCAAATATCTAGATTACCTGCTAACATCAGATGGCAGATGTACAAGGGAAATAAGCAAAAGAATAGCCATGGCTAAAGATACATTCCAAAAAATGAAACCTATACTGGCAAATAGAACTATAAGTATGACAACCAAAATAAGGGTAATTAAAACATATGTATGGTCAGTGCTTTTGTATGGTAGTGAGTGTTGGACAACAAACAAAGAAATAGAAAAAAAAAAAACAAAAAAAACTAGAAGCAGCAGAGATGTGGTTTATCAGAAGAATGATGAGGATATCATGGACAAGACAAAGGTCAAATAAATAGGTATTGAAAGAGGCTTATCTTGAGCGATCACTAATTAAAACCATTAGACAGAGGCAACTACAGCCATATTTGCCGACATAAGGATTTAGATGACTTAGCAATCACTGGAAAGATAGAAGGCAAACGTAGTAGAGGTAGACTTACTATGAATAGAGAGGTATCCGATTGCAGACAAGAGAACAGCTCTATTCAAAGTAACTGCTGTTGAAAAAGCGAAGAAATGGCTCAATATCTTCATCTAGATCTATTTCTATATTGTCTTTAATTGAAACTCATGTTAAAAAAAATTCAACGCATATTGAACTTCTTAATTTCAGTACAATAATTGATTTGTACAAACCTGCGATTCAGTCAAACTTGCAAACATTTTTCATCAAATTTAGATCGTGGTAGCTAACTTGTAGATCGAGGCAAAACAGGCATGATTCTTCGTAAGTTTTAAGCAAGTTCTAAGGCCAAAGTCTGGATTTCGATTTAGGTAGGCTAGATCAAGGCAATGTTCAGTGATTTAGCGTGAGTATTACTGAAGTGAGCATGGGCCAAATCCGACACCTAATGCTTGTCTCTTTTTATTTACGCGTGTATTTTTTCTATTACTTTTTTAAAAACTCACTTTCACCTCCTTTGCCTTAGACACAGAATAATATAAGATCTGATTGGTGGACTTTCTAGTAGATATTGCAGCAAGCCCTGGCAAACACACAGTCCTTGTGATAGACTAGAGTCTAAAATACTCACTACTTGTGTTGTAGGTGTCACAACACACACTCACACATAAATACACTGACATTGTAGGGTTGAACACTAATTATAATGCTAACGCATGGACTTATTTATCCTGCCCAAAACATACACACACACACGCTCACACACATGCACATGCGCAACCCCGAGATCACCGATAAACGGTGGTCAATCAATCAACAGGCGCACAGCCACAGGCACACGCGCACATGCACAAAGAAAGATAGATAGATAGATAGATAGATAGATAGATAGATAGATAGATAGAGAGAGAGAGAGAGAGAGAGAGAGTGAGTTTGAGTTTTTTGTATATAGCCAGTCCACAACAAGGTGATCTCAGGCTTTCAGGCCCTCCGTCAGGCCAGGGCGCCGGTAGCGGGACATAAGGCTCCATGCAGATCTCAGGGCGGACTCGCAAGCCACTGTGCTACCGACGCCCCCGAAAGAGAGAGTGAGAAAGAGACACAGAGAGATAGAGATAGACATAGAGATACCTAGGTAGATAGATAGATAGCTAGATAGCTAGATAGATAGATAGATAGCTAGATAGATAGATAGATAGCTAGCTAGATAGATAGATAAATAGATAGA
>BLXT01007308.1:1032838-1043255 GCA_019648995.1 Plakobranchus ocellatus | reverse complement strand
AAAAAAAAACAAAAAAAAAAAAAACAACAACAACATCAAAAACAATAACAACAAAAACAAATAAGTTGGAGGCTTCATAAAGCTTTACAAAGGCACAAGATCAAGTTGAACATACAAAGAACCCCATGAAGTATTGAAGCATGGCAGTAACTCAAAAGGCCTGTTTAAGAGAAAAAAAATGTTTTCTGCATTTCAACGGTGCCGACCTGACAGGCCTTTACGATAGCTCGGACAAAAACCAAAATCTATTCACAAACATTCATAAAACCCATCTAGACCTAATTCAGCCAAATCTATTGATTAGATACAAAGGGAACAAAATTTACTTTTATTAGCCTAATGCAAACTTTAAAATGATTTCGAAAGTCCTAACATCTGAAGATGAGCACGCCATGCTGCCTAGAACTGTGTATACCGCCCTAGATCTCTGGCTTGTCTGCCCTTTCCTTGTAGTTTGCTACAAAGCTATAAATAGATTAGGCTTCTCCACCTCATCGAGAGCATAAATTTCTATTACATGGTCTTGTAGTGGTTTCGAAAATACCGTGTTTTTAAAGTCCTGAGCAGTTGTGTATTTTCAGAGCAATATGTGTTACTTAATCAAATAACTTTTACATAGCATATTAATAGGTAGTTTAGAAAATCATTGACATGAGAGGAAAATTGATAAACGATTATTAAAAAAAAGCATCAAATAACAAAACCTGTCCATCTTGAGAAAGTGGCCGATTTCTTGATACTTACTAGTCTGATAATGTTTTTTTTTTGTCTTTGCGAATCTAATATCTTTTATCATAAGCTTTCTATCTGTCAGTCTGTCTGTCTGTCTATCTCTCTCCTTCTGGAAATATATATATATATATATATATATATATATATATATATATATATACACATATACATCTGCTTCTTACTCCCTTCTTCTTATTTTGTGTTCACATTCACGTTCCTATTCTCATTCTCGTCCTCGTTTTCGTCGTCATCGTCGCCGTCCTCCTCCTCCTCTTGCTTCACCTGTTTTATCAACTTCTTTTGCTCCTTCCTTGTCAGAATCAGTTTGATTTAGAGTTTCCTTACCTTAAATTGTAAAGGAAGATAAATAATTATTTATTTCTTGAGCTTTCTTTATTTGTTAAAGTTATCAGTGTAATGAATTATTATGCTATTTTATGTTTCAATTGAAGATAATCACGCATCTTATTTGATTTCAATTTTTCCCTTTTTTCTCTCTCCAGGAACACAATGCTGTTTTTGGGCATAGTTTTCAACCAATGTTAGTCAAGCCGTAGTCAAATCAACACCATCCTCTCAAGTGATTCTATTATTTCTTGATTTTCTCGCAAGACTAGTATGATTATGTTGAACAAGATCATGATAGTATTTCAGAATCATTAATTTCGTTACATAATGTGCAAAGATTAAAAACGGACGTTTACATGAAAGTGTAAATGAAACTAAATGAAGAAAACATGTTTGACCTATTTTTAAGATGTTTTTTTTTTTTACTCCGACAACGTAGTCAACTGGCATTTTCCAGTCATTACAGACACTCTACTCGATGGGAAAAATGCTTGAAGAAAATATGGGCTTGTTAAACGACCGCGGTCTCTTTGTTCCTAAAGATATATTTTGGTATAGTTTTCTTTTTTAAAACTTTTGTCCCCGCCTTATCTAAGAGAATTTGAAGTGAAGCGGACCTCATCATTCCTCATCATGGAATCTAAACTGGTATCATCTCACCAGCTGCTGACCTAAACACATCAAGACTATCCGGCCCACTTATTTGGTTTGCAATAAAAAAAAAATTGAGAGGGATTTTTAATGTGATTTAGCATAAACTTTGAACGATCTTGTGGACTTGTTAAAATAAAATGATAAATATGCGGGTATCAGCATTAAAAGATGTGGAGGATATGGGTAGGTATGAAGGAAAAAAAAAGTCAGGAATTGAACCGCACCAGTGGAAGGTGTTAGAGAAAAACATTTTTTTTCTGATATATCGTCCCGAAGTGACCTAATTGAGAAGATTAATTTCAGGACTTTCATTTAAAAAGCCAAAACGTTAAGTTTAAGTCAAACACTTTGAGAAGCTTTAGGCAAATTAAAAGTTCTTAGATACAAAATTGTTCGCATCTTTTTTTTTTTTTGGAGGCTTGATTCCTGTTAGCTAGTACAGGTTTGTGTGTATTTGTTAAAATAAAGATAAACGATCGGCAATATCTATTTTAATTTTTAATATTTAATTTTGTAGACATTTTTTTTATTAAGTTAAATTACATACATACACACATGCATATATATATATATATATATATATATATATATATATATATATATATATATATATATATATATATATATATGTATATATATACATTTTTATGAAATTTCATAAAAGTGCAACTTATTGCCATAAGAAAAAAAGATTGGGACAAATAAAAACAGCATTTCTAAAGAAGTGAGATTTATCCATAAAATGCTTTAGACATAAAATTAGTCCTCAATGAAAAAGTGGACTTTTGAATATCAAAAAGTGCGTTTCTTTCATTCTCTTTAGAAATGATATCAGTTAGTTGTGTAGGTGTATTGGATTTTGTCAGGATACAGAACACTAACCGGTAGGTGTTTCTAGTAAATTTGACCTAACCCTGATGTCGTCTCAACTATTTTCTCTCATCAGATTGTGAGACTTCACCATGTCTAAATGGTTGGTATTTCTCCTCTTTCTTATCTACTTGATTGCAGTCATCACTGCTCAAGGTAAAAACGAATACACGCATTGTGTGCACTATCTTGTAAGTCGTCATGATCATTACTCTGGCTTGTGGAAGCCAGTTATCAAAGAAGCCTTTATAATAATACTCATCATCAGCAAAATCATTATCATCATCATCGTCATCATCATCAACAGCAGCAGCAAGCAGCAGCATCGTCATATCATCATTAAAACCATCAATCTCATCAGCATCAGAAATATCATCCTCAAAATCAACATCTTTATCAGATTGATCCATACTTTCACCCCATTTTACGATCCCATGTTTACGAATTCCTTTTACCAAAAGAAGTCCTTCGGAGCATGTCTGATGACTTTCCAACAACCACTCTCACTTCCTCATGGTTTCATGCTCTTCTGAGCGTCTCTCTGGGTTTGATGTTCATCCATTCTCTTCTGTTGTCTCCCATATTTTTGTCTGCCTCTTCTTCTTCTTGCCTCGGCTGTGCCCTGCAAGCTTGTGTTAGCAAGGCCTGTTTATAAAAGCGCGAATTTTTAAAAACCAATATCAGGACCTCTCCATTTAATCTCTATTCATCTGTTGACTGCGTCGTTTGTGTTATGGTTTCGGTATGATCCCTGCAGATCTCGGGTGGATTCACTATCCATTGTGCCACCTAAATTTTCAAAACAAATATAGATAACTTTTACTTCACTTGAATTTTTAGTTTATTGGTCAATTTCAACCTTTTGAGTTTCTTTGTGGTTTGTTTATAAACTGATCATTAAAACTTTTTATTTATAATCCTGGACATATGTTTCTCTTGATTATTTTTTAAATTAAAAGGGTTTTAGACTCACGAGTTATGCGATTGTTAAAAAGTATCAGAATAATACCTTAAAAAGCAATGATGCAAGTCTTATAAATGATCTTAAGATATCTTTTTATTTTGACAAGTAATAAAAAATGTGGCAATATCTCAGGAGCATTTACTGGTTTGCTGGAGAATAAAAGGGCTCTATCACCTCATTGGATTTTCATTCCTGTCGGGGCTTGGGACTTAACGATATTGCACAGGTTATATTATTAAGTCCTTTATTCCTGTCTTTACACTGATGGATACTTGATTTTTAATCACACTGCGTAATCGAGAGGCTGATTCTTCATCTGGCTTCAAGTTTTTCTTGTGCTCTGGGATTCAATAAGGTTGACGTTACACAATAATGTGTCGTGAAATTTGATTAGAGATTTAATGGTTGAATATTTATTTCTGTAGAGTTAATGAGCGAATACTTATTTCTGTGGAGTTAATGAGCGAATACTTATTTCTGTGGAGTTAATGAGCGAATAATTATTTCTGTGGAGTTAATGAGCGAATACTTATTTCTGTGGAGTTAATGAGCGAATACTTATTTCTCCCCCATTCCGCAGGTTCTGAGAACAATGACGCATCAAAGCGAAGCCCTGGCGTTGCAGCCATCGCATCGCCCATAGATCAGCTGTAAAGATCGTAGTCAAAAGACCACAAAGTTTTGACACTATTTGACCCTTCATTTTTTTTCCTGATTTGCTTATAGTGTAAAAAAAAAAATGTAGATCTATAAGTTGTGACTCACTTCCTTTTAGTTTTAAAATTGTCTTGAGTATATTTTCTAGGCAAATTGAGTATTTTGATATATAGATGGCAATAATCTGAAATTAATGTCAAAAGTACAAAAAAATATTGTATATTTCATTATTAATAAATAAGTAACTTGTTTGGGTTGATATACAATTCGTACGATATTCATCTCAAATAATTATACTTTATAATAAAAAAAATGTTAGTCTTTGTTGTAAAATACTTTCAATGAATGCAGAGGAATAGAAATCTGAAATATCAACAAAAATGAAATTACTTAAATATGTAAAAACAGCAGTTTAATCATATTAAACTAATTTACTTTCTCTTTAACTTGAGAACTAAATACCAATTCATCTTTCGTTTTTAACATTTTTTTTTACTAAAAAATGAAATGGGGTTTCCTGAGACAGTAATGAATAAAGCAAACTATCAGAATTGCTTGTAGTATAATCCAAAACACCTTTGAGGTGTATTTCATTTTATCTTTCTCTGTAATTTTCTAGGGTTCGTGTGTGCTAGTTATCTTTCTCTCGCCCTTCTGTCCCTCTCTTTTTGTTTTATTTTTAATGAGCAACAACAACAAAATAAAACCTTTTTGAAACACTTTTCTATTTTTTTTCTTTTCATTAGAATAGTCGTGTAGGTTTAAGGCAAATCATACAAACAAATTTGATTAACTTGCTTTGATTTTGTTTAAATCTATTGACATACTCATTGTATGAAGGTGATGGTGGTATATCGGTTTGCAAATCCGATCTGAGATTGCAAAGATATGTCGGTTGCAACTACGAGCTCGAGCCCACCACCTACGCTCTGAATGCCTGAGATCACCAATTTGTGGGCGAGCTATAATCACGAAATGCTCTTTGGTATATTCAGTCTATGCTCAAAGACGTGTTTAAGAATTATTCTAAACTGAAACATACAGCCTCTATAAATCTATATAATATAAGTGAACGATAAACAATCTAATTAATGTTCAGATATCTTAAATCGTCTCCTTTGATTAAATATATCTGAACTCAATAATAATAGTATTATTGTCCTAAAAGTACATAACTTTTGGACGGCTTAAAAAGAAAACAAAATAGTTGAAAATCCTGCTCTCTATCCTATCTGTCTGACTATCTGGAACAAAATCTATCCTCCCCCCCCCCCCTTACATACACACATCTTTCTCTTTTTCTTCCCTATAAAAAAAAGGGAACTCGGAAGGGGGAGAATAAGACACTTAAGAGATGCTTTGTTTTCTTGAGAGGTCTTATTACCCTTTGAAAATTTGATAATGGACTTCCCATGGTAAAAGTAAGGAATTGAAATTGTGAAAAGAACAATCTTGATACAAATTATGATTGAAATGCTTTCAAAGAGCCTATTGAGAAATCTGTTTTTACTTGTTACATTTGGGGTTCAAATTAAAACAATACTTTGAAAGAACGGACTTTATTAGATTTCAAAATTTAATTTTGTAAGAATGAAAAACACCCAACAAAACTTGACTTCCCTTATTTTACAAAACTATAAAATTATTGCAGTGAATAAAATATCCACAAATTATACATCTCGGATTTGATTTAAGGATATTGAATTCAAAGTTTGTACGAAAATCGGGTTAAAAAAACCCCCAAAAATTGATTAACTTTATTTATAAAATAAAAAACAATTTGAGAGAATTCTGTGAAGGTGCATAGATATTATTGAAACATTAAGATATTATTATAATTAAAGATCGGACATGAAATGTGTCATGGACTACAAAAAAATGCCTTATAAAAAGCTAGAGGCAGATGCAGCCTTAACAAAAAAAAACTAAAAAAAAAACGAAACAAAAAACTATGGCATTAGTGCCAATATGGTTAGTAAATCGTTGAAATTTCAAAGCTTGGGTTTGAGCCGGAGCCTGCAACCGACTCCTTGAGCCACTTTTTTGTAAACTGACAAAAACCACAAAGAATTGACAAAATTTACTTTCCAAAAGTAAAAAAAAAAGGGTTGAGAAAGCTAAATAGGTATCTATGTTCAATGCTCTTCCTATGAGATCCTGTTGCATGGCCTCAATACTTGAACGCTGTGAAAAAAACAATACAGCACTGAAACATTAAGATTAACACCACGATTTGCCGTTACAAATTGGGAAAATAAAACGAAGAAGGTGAAGAAAAATGAATTAAATGGTTTTAAATATTGGTTTGTAGTTGGAAAAGCCTGATTACAATAATTAGAAGATAATGCCTTTTATTTTCATTTCTATATTTGGATTATAGATTTTGATCTACAATTTACTCAATTTCCACAACGGTTATGGGTCTAGGTCTTATCCTATAAATGAATGAATAAATATAAAATATTTATATACATACTTATTTTTATATTTATACATGCACATATATTCATACACTCACATACATACATACATACATACATACATACATACATACATACATACATACATACAACATACATACATACATACATACATGCACACACACACATAAATATATATATACATACATACATACATACATACATACATACATACATACATACATACATACATACATACATACATACATACATTCATACATACATACACACACATACATACATACATACATACATACATACATACATACATACATACATACATACATACATACATACACACACACACATACATTCATACATACATACATACATGAAAAACATCATACTCAGTCCCTTGATCTAATTGATTGCTTAGGAAAACAAAACTGTCTCATCAGATATTTTAGTGTTTTAACATTAGCGGCGCTCAAAGATCCTGAATTTATCATTTCCAGTATGCACTAAATATTGTTAAGAAGGAGCTGAGTAAATGGATACAATTATTTACACAATAAAATCTGGAAAGTGTGCAGAAGTTTGTTGATTTTTAAAACATGCCCGCGTAAATCTTTGTGAGCAAAGTTAACATATCCATATTTTGTGGATTTTATTTGCAACCAACACAATTTGTATAGGCTTTGCTTGATCACCCTTGCCTTTCTATAGTAAGAAGGAATCACATAAAAGGCAAAACAAATCACTGATGTCTGTTTCTAATTAATAGCATGAATGAGGAAATGAATTCTTGCTGCAGCTATATTATCATAGCAGTGGCCCTCCCTAATTGGAACCAGTTTATAATGCAAATAACAAAATTAAAATTAATATAATTTAAGGAAGAAAACGATAATGAGTACATGTATTTTGGCAAAAGAAAATGTAAAAAAGAAATAATGTCAAAATTGACCTCAAATCATCCTTGCAATAGGGCTTTCCAATGTATTGGGAAGTTAAAATTGCTGTGAGACATAGCATACAAAGCAATATATCTTTAGGTACTATTGACACTTCCAGCATCGCCTATACAACAGCCGTGACCAAATTGCATAAACATTGTCAATAGCCGAACCATCACTAGGATGTGTGAATTTTTCTTTCTTCCGCTATTTCTACCTTGAAATCCATAACCATCGCCATCAATTTCTAGACAACAGATGCCATAAAAAAACAAAAAAAAACAAAAAAAAACACCAAAAAACAAAAGAAAACAATTAAAATCAACAATGAAAGTACAAATTTTTCTATTAAAAAACCCGCTTCAGTTTCAATAATATCGACAAGGCATAATTTAAGAAAACCTAAACATCAATCACCCACATGATTTCTGTGACCCAATACAGTCGACCTGTCCCGCCATAAGGTCACTTACCTCTGTAACAAAGTCATGACCATATTAGTTTCACTCAGCTGTCAAAGTTACGAGAATACCGTTAGCTTGGCTTCTCCACAGGTCAAGGTTTACCTGACACGCTCCTTCTCTCTCTCTCTCTCTCTCTCTCTCTCTCTCTCTCTCTTTCTCTTTCTCTTTCTCTCTCTCTCTCTTTGACTATTGCTGTCTCTTCATCTCTTTTAACAATCAAATTTTCTTGTTCTCATTTCTCCTTATATTTCATCGACCTACGAAATATTCTAGTTTTCATTTTGCCTCAGTTTAAATCCTTATTATTTTCACCTTTTATAAATTGTAGATTCTTCTTCTTCTTCTTCTTCTTCTTCTTCTTCTTTTTCTTCTTCTTCTTTCTTCTTCTCGTCTTCTGGCCTCTCTTTTTCCTCCTCGATCTGTTCTCTCATTCTTTCGTTTTCTCTACAATCTCTCATAGCCCAACCCCCCCTTTTTCCTTTTCCCCTTTTAAACACGCTAGGAGATATCATGCACAACACTTTGTAAAAAATTATATGCTTTTCGCTTTACTTATACATTATATTGCTCTTCCAAGATAATTCTACATGTATACATGTTGCTGTTTGAATCTGGCTTACCATTTACACTCCCCACCTTATGCGTTCCCAAAATAGGGACAGAAAAACAGAAAAGGAAATGAAAAACAGAATAAAGAGAGAGAGAGAGAGAGAGAGAGAGAGAGAGAGAGATAGCATGTATGTGAGAGAAAGTCTTTGTATGTGAGACACGTATTTGTGTTTGAGGGTGTGTATACATGAAAGGGAATGTGTGATCATAATGGAGAAGATAGCTTACGAGAGGTTGGGTACACAAGAGGGAGAGATACAGGCAAAGAGAGAAAGGAGAGAGAAATAGAAAGAGAGAGCGAGAAACACAAACACAACCACACACAGAGAGAAAGACTTTGATTATATGCCTATAGCAGTATCTCTCTAATTTATTTATAGATTTATCCTATTTTACACATTAGATTAAAATATTTCCCATCCATGAGACAATAATAAAATGTTTTTTTTATTGTAAAAACATAACAAAACTAAACCATTCTTGTTTCTTAAGTTTCTGCTTTGGATCTAAATGGATAAATGTCATTTTTTCCAGAGCACATTATAAAATAGATATTTGTAGGCGGTTTGTGGTCATAAATTGTAACAAATTCGTGAGAGAAACAAGAAATAAATCAAAATTTACCATGATGGGTTATCGTTAGAGGTTGCATGTATGTAAAAAAAAAATATATATTTTTGAAATTCATGTTTCCAAATATGCAGAGTTTAAGTTTCAAAATTGATCTTTAACGAATAGACTTCTGATTCAAACAAAAAAACAAAATTACTGCTCAGAAAAAAAATGCTATGCACTGGATCACTTTTCTTTTTTTATGGACGTTGTTTCTGTAATGCTATTTTGCATTCACGCATTAAAACATGTCATAGCCAAATAAGACAAATTTGACCCCATTATTTTTTTTATGAACGAGGATGAATGTGGCCTCTTAGCAATAAATGATTAAGTTATTAAAACTCTGAATACTAGTCTTTCTTAGTCAAACAAAATAGTAATGCAACTTACTTTAGAATTCTCATTCAAAAGAAAGAGAATGTACAAGGTTAGTTGAATAAGTAGCCCCTGAATTTTTAATCTTTTCCCAGTCAAACATAATAATGGTAAAACTTATTTTAGAAATCTCATCCAATTGAAAGAGAACGTACTCGTACAAGCTAAATTGAATCAGTTAAAATTAATTAGAAGAAAGGCATACTTTGTGTCTCTAAAACCTTTATTTATAAAAACTTCTAGGCTAAAGATCTTTTAAATAGTTATTTTTTTTAAACAGTTTTTTAAACTGAAAAAAAAAAACCGGAAAATTGCTATTGTAAACTTTTAGTTTTTTAGGTCAAATTTTGTATCTGTAGGGTTAACATTATATTTCACGAATGACTGGGAAACAACAAAAGTTCAAACCTCATCTCACTTTTGACTGCAACATTACAATATGATGAGCGTTCTATAGATAAAAATACAAGCATTTAGAAGAACAGTTTGCGGCTGTTTCAAATCGTTTATGTTGGAATAAACATGAAAGAATGATTAAAAATGCTCTAAGTTATTGGTGGTAAAATAACAAAAGCAACAATATTTACGAACGTGAACAGAGAGGTATGGCTTGTTGGGAATGAAATATTTTAAATAATTTCTCTATAGCACTAACTGCCTTTCTTGATTGCTAGGATGTTGTGAAGGGAGTTTCGAAGGTTATCAAGGGAAGTAAATTCCAAGGCCTTAATGAAAAACAACAAGAAGAAGAAA
>BLXT01007308.1:1014187-1019187 GCA_019648995.1 Plakobranchus ocellatus | reverse complement strand
TTTTTATCATGATAAAGAACCTTAAAGTAATTATTTTTTATTTCATATTTTAAATCTATTTTCTCGTCATAAATTTTTTTTCATAGCGACTCTAATTTTAATAAATTAATCCTCTTACAACATTTGCATGCTTTTATTCTAATTTCCTCAATTCGTTTTCATACAGGAAAAAAAAGTAGTATGTAAAAATAATAAATCCGCACTAAATTCACTATCTCTCTCATAGCATGGTAAACTTGGTTCTGGCCATGTCAATTCTCCCTGCCTTTCTAGTACTGCTCATCTTTCCAGCGTGTATTCGTGGCCAGGCAGGTAAGTTTCGCTTGTTTATCACACAGTATTGATGTGTTCAACTTTTGCTTCCTGTCAAACGTTTTAGTGCGTATACTAGGGTATTTCAATACACTAGAAATGTTATAACCAACTGAGCCAATCTACAAGTGGAAGGTTTACACTTATTCGTCTCGTCTTATAAACTGTTCATGCAATAATAATACAGAAATGTAAATTGTTAATACTATTTTTTTTTTACCTAAAATATTTCTTTCTGCTGACCTTATAGTGGGAATATTTTCATTGCAGGAGCTTTTTAGTGGATAGCGAACCCGTTCTGAGATCTGCAGTGACTCTTCTGTCTGTCGCAGGTTCGAGTCCCACCACCACTCTGGCCTGGCAGAGGGCCTGAAAGCCTGAAATCACCTTATTTGCACGTGCCCTACAAACCAACGTAAAAAGAAAGGGAACTAACTGGTCAAATAATTTTTCTTGCAATGTGTGTAATGTTTTGCTGGTTATTGGCCTTGATGTGTGAAACATCACTTGCTTGTATAGCAGGGAGACTGATCTTTACCATTTAAATGCATAGGCACACATACCCATATAAAAAATATAAACAAATATATAATGAGAGAAAAAGAGGGATAGAGAGAAAAAGAGAGAAAGAAAGTGAGAGATAGAGCGACACATACCTATGCAAAAAATATAAACAAATATATAATGAGAGAAAAAGAGAAATAGAGAGAAAAAGAGGGAAAGAGAGTGAGAGATTAAGCACCGAAGACTGAGAGAGCAAGAGAGTGGAAGAGAAAAGGAAAGAAACAAAAAAAAAATAAAAAAGGCTGCAGGAAAAGTCAATAGTTATACAGAATGGTCCTGCAAACACCCCAAATCTGCAATACAGTCGGTCATTTTGTCCACAATTTCCACAACGCCATGCGGTTTCCTTTTACAAACCAATATCTTCCACCATTGTTTTGCTCTTTGGAAGAACATCTTTTAGAAAATTTGAAGTTAATCAAATTTAATATCGTTTGTATAAATATCCAATCTTTTTTTTCATTTGGCTTAAAAAAAAATCTACATAACTTATACATTATATGATCTCACTTTTTTTTCCAGCCGCTCCTCAAAGTCAACATATAACGAGATTGCTCATAAACTTGCTCATGCATTCAGAGCGGTATCTACAACAGCAACAACAGCAACAGCAACCTAACCCACAACAAAACAAGTATCAGCAGCAGCAACAGCAACAACAAATCAACCAGTCATGGTACGATCAATTCCAGGAACCAACCCTCCCCAGACCTCCAAGTGAACCAACACCCATCAGGTCGATCCGACCAAGGCGAGATCCATTTTTTGCCTACCAAATACCGCCATGGTATTTCTATTACTGGTTCCTGGAGAATCATTACTGATAAAACGCGCATATGACGACACACAGATCCGCTGGTCATGAGAGAAACAATCTTTACAATGCAATTGTGTATCTTCAGCTCATAATTTTTAGTTCGCGTAAAATATTTTTCCCTCAAACAAAGACAATAAGACACAGATAACGAAACCATGACGCAATAAAAAATATAAACATTTGTCTTTCTTTCCAGTAAAAAAAACCAAAAAAAAAAAAAAAAAAAACCATTTCTGATGCAAAAAAAGTAAAACGTCCTTTTTGCACATAGCATGAAATAAAATGTATTTGTTGCAGACCGTAGAGCTAAAAATAGAAAAAATATCTTATTTCCTCTTTCCAGGCACATTACTAGGAAATCATACACATACACACACACATGGGCTATTCATGGAAATCAAAATATTTACACTTGCAATATGATTACGTATCTATGATTCACTAAATTTCTTGTAACGAACATTTTTCCCTCAAACGAAGCAATGAGAAAGGTGACGAGAACGAACACGCATGAAAAAAACCCAGTTGCCTTTTGTTTCTTCAAAAAAATATTGCATTTGAAAAAAAAAAACCATATACGAGCGTACATATAAATAATTTCCTTTTTTCGCCATGGAATGAGAATTGAGAAGGAAGCAAAGTTAATAAGATATACGGTTGAGCAATATTTCAGTGTATAAAGCATCGTAGTTATACGCCAGCAATGTTGTCAAAGTGTTAGTTCACTTAACAGCTTTACATGCTGGCCTCTTTTCATTCAGACCAAAAAATAAGAAAAATAATTTGGGCAAAGACAAAGGAAACAACAATACTCAGATGTGTAATCCATTGAATTCATCACTCCGATATGAGACAAGAATAATTATTGCTACTAAAAATACTTTTAAAAAAATCATGTTTTACCACTATTTGCAGAAAATCATATTACTTCTAATACTACTTGTTTCTTATCAGTTAAAAGACCAAAGACAGCAGCAACAACAACAATAACAACAACAACAACTACTACTACTACTACTACTACTACTACTACTACTACTACTACTACTACTACTACTACTACTACTACTACTGCTACTACAACCATTACTACTACTACTACTACTACTACTACTACTACTACTACTACTACTACTACTACTACTACTACTACTACTACTACTGATAATGTTACGGCATCTGCACTCTATATTTTTTTTTATAAATTACTGTAACGATATTATCATGCTTGCAAAGAGGGAGCAAGAGCAAAAGAAAGGGAACTATTACAGAGAAACAATTATCATAAAGATAGAATGTGTAAGATGAGCACGGAGAAGGGGAAAATGGATATGGGAGAAGAAATAAAATAAACGAACAGCTTAGTTGATAGTTTGATGTTTAGAATGCGAGGAAGCGATGAATGAGTAATTCGAATTTTAGGAAGAATAAAATGATATAATAAGGGATACACATAAATTATATATGTGCGTTTATAGCATAAATATTTACACACACACGAACACACACACACACACATATATATGTATGTATATATATATATATATATATATATATATGTATATGTAGAGAGAGAGAGAGAGAAAGAGAGATAGAGAGACAGTTTGAGATGAGAGGAAAGAGATAATTGTATTAATAAGGGTGCAAAATCAGTACGATATTTCAAGACACCATAGTTTAAATGGAAAAATAAAAGTCTTCATTTTTTTAAGGTGAAATCTATTTTCAGCCAATGCACAACAAGCTTGCAAATGATCTTTTACACCCCATTTAAAAAAAAAAGTCAATAAATATTAACAATAGATAATAAAATTTCTACTTTTGCAGATTTTAAATGAATTTTTGATGTCTGAAAATGCAGGCGGATAAGGGATATCACAAAGTGTATACATTAGATAAAATATGAACAATAAATTCTAGCATTCACTATTGCATCTAAATATCAGATTTAAATTGTCTAATGCAGATAAATAAACTGGTGGTGACAGTGTTGAATTTATACAACTTACGATGCTCATCAAAATGGCTCTTCTTTTTCTGAATATCTGAAAAATCCTCAATTCAGCCCAGTTCTTTATATCTCTAACTATTCTATGCCTTTTAGAATAGGGGAGCTGGCGATTCAGTGGTTAGTGACCCCGCCATGATATCTGCAGGGTCTTTCTGGATCAATTCATTTAATCTGCCACCGGCATCCAGCGCCACGAGGTAAAAAATAACAAGTTGTGCACAGGCTATATTATGCCAAAAATTTAGCAGCTTACTTTGATAAAAATGTCAAATATTAATAGGCGTTCATTTCTGAGACATTAAATCACGCTTGTACTTATCCTCAGGAGACTTCATAAGAGTTATCTATGAATTATACATAGACGATGCACTCATTGCCTTCTAACATAGATACTTTTGAGATTTGAACGTGAGCGAGATTGCCATAGGTTGGTCGCAAGAACTACTTTACGATATGTTACAAAAGCAGATTGGTGGAAATGTATTGATATTTGCTACACAGTATTGATTTGTTATTCTTATTACTAACTAACGGTACTCTGATAAAACTTTTCTCTTTTTATTGTTAATATTGTGTTTTTGATTCTTTAAATCAGATAAATATATGGAAACTCTCAATACAACTACAGAGATCTTGTTATTTTTGTCTAAGGATCAATTATTCGCAAGTTTGGATGATTACATTTCTTTTTATTTTTTTTATATTGACCTTAAAATTTTAGCCTGTCACACTCGATCGAATAACATTTTTGTTCATTTCTTATAGCTACTTTTATACTCATTAAAAAAAAAGACTGGTTTGGTCTTTTTCAATATTTCTTTGAAAACTTTCGCCTGTTTGGAAGCAACACACAAAATTGATAAATGTGCCATCATAACTAATTTTGTACGAAAAGTGGTTTAACTCTCAAAGGTTCCTTGTTTTCCCAAAGGTTTGGAAATTTTCCGCAGGTAGTATTTTTAAAATGGCTATAATTTTCTTATTAAGCATGTGAGCATGTCATATAAGCACTCATTTTGTTCAGAATTGCATGTAGATTTGATATTTTTGTATTTTGTGGGTGTATTTTTAAAAAAAAAACTTTGAAAAATGGTAAAAATGACGTCACAAATTTGAAAATTTCAAATAGTAAAATTACAAAATTTATAAACACAAAGAAGGGAAAAAACTCAAATTGTACATTTGACTTTCAAACTTCAGACCAACGGGAAAGAAAAACAGTAAAACTTTGTAGATAGTAGGCTATATTTATATTGAAATTGTAGTACGAAAAGTCTTGAAAATTGCAAGAACCTT
>BLXT01007308.1:906090-920950 GCA_019648995.1 Plakobranchus ocellatus | reverse complement strand
AAAAAGAGCTTTGCGGTCATGTATATGAAGAACATTTACTCAAATAGCAACTTTCGCCTCCTTCGGACTGGTATCGAGATATAACCGATCTTGACAGATCACTTTTCAATATTGAACGTTCATGATTGGAAATTTTGATGGAATCCTTATCAAAAGGGGTAGCAGTTTGAGAAATTCCTTTGTTTTTCCCTCTTCTGTTTTATTCTGTTTATTACCAAAAAATCTGATTTAATCGCCGAAAAAACGTCGTCGCCGTATTTATGAACTTTCACTTAAACAAAACAAGAGAGAGAAAACGAGCGAGCGAGCGAGAGAGAGAAAGAAAAGAGAAAGAAGATAAGAGAGAGAGAGAGAGAGAGAGAGAGAGAGAGAGAGAAAGAGAGAGGGAGAGCCTTAACAGTTTGTAATAAATTTTACTAAAAAATGAGGCAAATTCGCACTTTGGTACTTTATTATATTGTGAAATAAATCAACAAACACAAAAGTAGAATTTACTTCTTTTAATGTTATTCTGAAGAGAACCTCATTTACATCTTGTTAGATGTTTGTGTCTATGATAATAATTCCTAAAATTTAACCACGTATTTCTGAAAGCTTGCTCTATGAAGAAAATATTCTAAAGTTGATAGAGAACGAAAGATACATTTTTTTTTTTTGGTAATTTGACTCAGAGGCTTTCAAAAAGTTTCAACCTAGATTTAAAAAAAAACGTACTTGGTATGCATGGGATGTGTTTAACATAATACATCATAGATAGACATTGCTCCCTTTTGACACGCTGTTATAGATATTATGGAGAAATTTAGTTACATTTTTGAGTAGCATAGGTATGCAAGGATTATTGGTTTTTGAGTTGTTTTTTTTTACTCTGAGGTTTACAAAAGTTTTCTTTTTATGTATATGAAGTAAATCAAAGGTTTGCATGGGATGTCCTAGGCGGGCACTTCACATATGTACCTCCCACGTGTTCCACAGTGGCGGTCATTGATGCCATCAGTCCAGATTTCCACGCAGTCCTCGTTATACCAGTTGTCAGGTTGAAAGAATTTCCATTGGAGATACCTTGCAGGCTTATTGTTGTTGTAATAGTAAAAACCGCCTTCACTGTTTTGATCAGTTATTCCTGTGAAAAAGGGTCCCCAGCCTGTTCTTCTTGCGTAGGCCACCGCATAACCTGCTTCCGATCTATCGTCAGGCTGCAGAAGATATCCGCCAAGCTGTTTACAACGGTTATTCATTTTCTCTAGGTCGAAATTTTCAAATTCCTTACTGACATGATACCGTTTGGAGTTGTAAGCATCAGAGACGTGGTAGCTAACATAACCTATGAAAAAAAAAAAAAACCAAAACCAAAAAAACCCCCATTACGAATGTTAATAGATATGCGAATACATATACGAGCAAATATACTAATAATCTTATTGACGCTCAGCAAAACGGCTTTTAGTAACCCTCGAGTCAGTAATTGAAAGAAAGCAACAACTCATTACACATCATTATGCAAAACAAACTAGAGTACCTAACGCAAACTCAAAGAAAATGTAATAAAAAATTCCAAAAACCTGACATAGACAAATATGATATTTGTCTTAAAATAATACTTTAAAAAAAGACGACATAGCATTCATGCACTTTTCATGTACCGGATCTAAGAGCCAAACAAATCTATATACTGTATAATATGTATTTGTGTACTTTGAATTTTATGTCACATAAAAGTGACTATCAATTTTGTATACAAGATTAGCTGTGGCGGAAGGGTGCACTAATTATGTTTAGAAGTCCAAACTTTTTCTCCTACTTTTTTGTTTTTTATATTGTTTCCTCAAAATATACGGCAGAATTTTACGACCAGCCATATTGCCAATTTCAGGTATAGGCCTAAATTTCCGGTTCATAATTGAAGCCATAGAGATACACTAATCAATGGCTTTCATTCAGGGCTGCTTTGGAAGCAAAAGTCAAGATTCTAGCTTAGATGTCTAAATCAAGGTTTAATTCTCTAGATCTAGACAGGCATGATTATGCCTACAGATCTAGAGCCAAGGCATTAGTGCTTTAGATTCATGATAATCTAGATCTAAGCCAGGAAGAGTTTATCACCTAAATCGTCCACTTTTACGAAAAATAACATTCAAAATACGCAATTGTAATACAAAGTATAAATAAAGTAATATCTCGGGATCTCATTTTATTTCATGCGACGCGCATGTTATTCAGATTTAGATTCTAGGGTCCCTAAGATTACTGTACTATAACTGCTCTCTCTCTCTCACTCTCTCTCTCTCTCTCTCTCTCTCTCTCTCTCTCGCGTCCTCACCCTTTTTTTTTTGTTTTTCTTGCCTTTGAATCACAGTGTGGCTGTTCCATTCAACCGTTCGTAGAACGGATTATACAGCAACTAGTTTTATATCTGCCTAAATCTGAATGAGGTGCGCAATTTTTTCTTTGTATTGGCAAAGACAGTAAAGTAGTATGTACTCTAATTTAGTATCTGTGATATTGGTATGTGTGTGAAAACTTTTGTGCGCAGTTGGTTGCAACTATGCATTATAGACATGTCATAGATAATATGAGAAACAATCTGTTATAGAGCCCTAGCAAAATTACTGTACTGACAAAAATAAGTACTGACGGATAAGCTTGAGACCCAAGGTGGTAAAGATAGTTTTAGTAGCATGGCGTGCTCATCTTCACAAATGAGATTTAAAAAACGTTCCACAACTCTGAAAGCATTCAAAAATTTATAAATGGCTTATTTAAAGACTTAGTTTCTTTGCATAGAAAATCGATGGAATTTGAATAGAATAAGATCTTGATGCGCTTGTGTATAATCAATAATTAATGTTTGTTGTTTGACTACCCTTTTAAAATAAATTTTGGTTTTTCCGAGCCATCATGAGATGAGATTTTCAATAATGCGCACGACACGAACCCAAGGACCTATTGATAATACTTGCTGTTCACTTTGCTCGGGGAACTGTTATTACGGTGAGAAGATACCATGCTGAAATTGTTTCCTTTTTCGCTCACTTTTCTACCAATCTTTACGGCTGACAAGATTACAATTGTAAAAAAAAATTAAGAAATAATGAAAAGTGGATAGTTTTTCCACACTATCTTGGAGGAAGGATATAGCTGAAGTAACCAAAGAGAGGGAAATTTAGGCGAACGGTCCGGGCCAGTACATCAACACATCTAGCGCAGAAATTTGAGTAGATTTCAAAGATATTCAGATATAGATATAACATTTTCTTTGCATTAGATGATTTTGAGACAGATATCTAAGCGCGTACAAAGAAAAGATTTATAAAGGCCATCTGGATCTTATACCAGTCCTTATTCCACCAGTTTTATGTATAAAGCAATACTACTATTATTTTTCATCTTTAAATGCTGTCGAAAGTTCAAAATGTTTTTTGAAATATAGCTTAGGATGACCGCGTTACGCTGTTTAGAATAATTTGTACCACCCAAGATTTGTAGCCTCACCGCCCTTCCTATGGGTTTTTGAAGGGTTTATAAATAGCTTTGGTTTTTTCATTTTATCGGAAACAGTTGTATAAAAAGTAAAAGTAAAGTGGGTCCCACGCTTAATCCAAGTATCGGGGAACTAGGAGTAGGGTCCTGATTGTTCTTGGCATACGGCATTATGAGTTAGTTTGCCATTGCTTTCCTCGCCGCCATTACTTTCGCCGGATCTTAAGAGACCTATCTACCCAATCAATGCTGGGTGAACACAGGGGAGCAATGAAAAATTGACTTGGTCCGGTCTGGAATTCGAACCCCGGACCTCTTACTTGGTAGCCAACCGCCCTACCAGATGTATTACAATCGTTAAACCCTAAGTTTTATGGAATTCTGAAGAAGGCTAATTGCTCATTGACATCCCAATGACAATATACTATCTCATGTTTCCATTTTTATCATTAAGGACCTCTATAGGCCGATAAGACAGCTCTAATCCATTGCTTCAGGTATGGAGTAGATAATAATCACCTCTGTCGTTAAAGTTTTTCTGCAATTATGGAATTTTCAAAAATATCTCCTCACTAGCCTTTTAAGTCTTATTTCAATAATGGTGCTTATCCCAATTTTTGAGGACTTATGTATTACTTTTTTCTTCTTTACTTTTTCTGACTCAAAAGGACAGACTCACCTTGCACCGATGCTATCATCAAAATACCGAGGAGCAGAAAGACCGGCAAGAGAGACATGATTGCTGGGAGAAAGAAATTTTGTAAAACGTTACAATGTGCAATTCATTGAAATGGGTTACACTTATGCAGATAGGTCTACGAAATCTTACTCGAAATTATAGTTTGGACAAAAAATTTAATAGGTTTTTATAACAAAACGTCTGATATTTTGTGTGAAATGTGTGCGATCGGAGCAAAAAGAGGCAATGGTGTCCAGGGGATGTGGAGATTTTTGTTTATTTTTTTAGACAAGGAAAATTTGAAAATATTTTCATGATACTATAATATTTATTTCATCTTTTATTGAGATATATTTTGAATATTTCGTTTCATTAAGTATTGGTGCATATTGGATACAAGTCGTTTTCTTGTTCATTGATACTTTGAGTCCATTCATACATCTAGATGCAGATTTACATTATGGCTTCGTGGTCAAATACTCAAGTTATTGAGTTTTTGAAATCTATCGCCCAATAAGAAACTAAACACTTCAGATATAGCTGCAATGATGAGTAGGCCCAAAGTTAATTAAATGTTTTTAAAGCACTTTTTACTCCAAAAAGAATATGACACAACATTAAAAAAAAAGAAAATCGAGTGACTCATTTTGAAGAGAATCAAAAAGGGTTCGAATTTTCGTGGCCGGGGAAATATGACTGTGTTATTTTCACTTCAATTATCTCGTTCCTCCAGCCTTTTTTAAGGCGGAAATCGCGTCGAGGGAACCCTGCTTTGCTTAGGAATGAGTTTGAGTTTTTTTGTATGTAGCCAGTCCACAACAAGGTGATCTCAGGCTTTCAGGCCCTCCGTCAGGCCAGGGCGCCTGCTTAGGAATGTGCTCAACTGACAAAAGCACTTCAGCAAAATAGACCAGGATCCAACCCATTTGGAATGCCTATCTGAGTACATTTAAGTAATAGGAAATTGCGAATGGAATAAAGCCAATAAATCGGTATTGAAAGAAACTAATGTTGAGCGATCACTAGTTAAAACCACAAGACGGAAGCAACTATAATTTTTGGGACAGAAATGCCCACATAAAAGTTTAGAATACGTGGTAACCGCAGGAAAGATTGAAGACAAAGGTAGTAGGGTTAGAAAAATAATAACCTTTATTGAAAAGCTTAACTCATGGGTTATGGTAGCACCGGCAATTTTCCAATGTTAACTGAAAACAGGTTTGAGTCGAGGAACATGATCGCCAATATCTGTTTCAGACGGAGTAGCTAAAGAAGAGAAATAGCGTTTATCAGGCACGACTAACTATCTTGTGCTGGTAGGGAAAAGTTGATGCGTTTCGAGAAAGCATTCATGTTCTTTTCAAAGAGCGTTTTTCCCACACACCCAGAAAAAAAAAAAGAAAAGAAAAAAAGAAAGAAGCCATCAAAGCCCCACTATAATTACGATTATCATTTTCTCGAGGTCCCTCTTTTAGGCATTCTTTACTTCCCTGCAGCAGAAAGCTAGCGCCTATATTTTTACATGCAGATTTAAGGTTAAAAGCCAACACTGTTGCCCTTGGATATTTTTATTTGTCCTTGACTTTTGTGACAAATCATGTTCACTTTTCAAATGATTTTAGTTTTACAACTCTTTAGGACGTGGGAACAGGTGGGAAGTCTATTGACGATAGCCGCTTTAGCAAAACATGAGATTGCAAAACGAGCGGTCCTTATATTAGAGCCAAAAGCTCTTTCTCACTATCCGTAACGCTCTACGCTTGTTATATCTTTCCTTTAAATGTCGATTTATCAAAGTAGTAATTGCAGATCTGGTTTAAGACTGTTAATTTGGAAGACCTTCAGATTCATCGACGTTTTAAGCGGTAAAAGCAAGTCTTTTAAAATTACTCATTAAAAATAACCTTTCCATTAGAGTTAGAGGTTTAAATGAGTACAAAATTTTTATTAAGAAAGGCGAAAACAACGAGACTCTAAATGTAATCTAAATTTAGCTAGTATGTGAACGAAAATAATGAAAACTTACCAAGCCTTTATACTTACGGTAAAGATCTGATAGAGACTGATCAAGTGTGGACTAAAATAGACTTCAGAATGGTCTGTGTCCACCAAGCATGAATTATTGAGTATCTTATATAGCCCTTAAAAGAAATATTTAATATACAGCAGTTGATAAGTTTTTAAGATCACATTCTGAAATAACTTATCAGCAATGTTTTGACAGCAACGGTCACGCGCTGCATTTTCATTAGCAATATAAGTATGACTGCGAAAAATATTATGCAAATCATGGATAATTTTTTTAAAGCTTGAAAATGCACTTTTCCTCAGTCCATAGACCATGAAGAGAAAAGTCACGTGGATGCACAAGAATGATGTCGATGTTTGCTGGCCAGAAGTGACTAAGCCCAAAACATCGATGAGAGATTATGTGAAATGGATAAGTCTCTAAATTCTCGTCTGAGTGAGCCAAAACATTAGCATGCATTTTATTGAATTGAAGATGCACGTTATGCTTAACAAAAAGTGAGTGAGCCTTTATTTTTTTAAATTGAAGTCAGAAATGCATTATGATGAATATGAGCAATTTTACTGCGTTTTGAAAGAAAAAAAATCTCCAATTACAAAATGGAAAAGTCCAGATGGCACCAGTGAAGTGTAATTCATGTAACGTTGGGTGATAGGAGAAGATCAATGTAGGAAAAATTGCATGTGTCTCTTTATATTGAGGTGATCGAGTGAAAGGTTTGATGGATGACCACTTATTTTTAGTGATCTTTTCATAATAGTTATATTCAAAAGTTATTTGGTTTAATTTACACAGCAACGATGCATCCGAAATTAATTTTGAAATAAAATGCATTGCGTCTTATGCCTATCAAAAACCCAAGATTTTTGTATTGATCAGTTCAAGGTTTTCAAATATGAATAGTAGAAAATCTTTCGAACATAACAATGATGACGACCCACGTTTTGGCAAACCATCATGTGTGTTTGAGTTATTTACCAACCATAGAGCTACTATTTGAGAAGGCATTTAAAAAAAATCATTTGTTTTCCAAGAAAAAAAAACAACCTAGCTTTCTATATATCCAGGAGAGATCATACCGCAAGTTGCAAAAGTATAATAGTTATTATATAACATCATGCCAATCCGTCTCCACAAAGACCCCTCGGCAATGCATGGGGAGGCACGAAGAGGAAAAAGTTATCCGAGCAATATGACCTAAACCCGGCAGTACACATAAAATAATTTACAAAAATTTACTTTCAAAGTCTTTTAAACTTTCACATTTCACTCGATTATAATTATTCAAGGAACCTACCACTTTATACACTGATTTCCGTAAGGATAAGTTCTTAATTGACTGTCTTTTATTTTGTCCTCAAACATTGATGAGAATTCGAGGAAGTAAAGTGTTTCCTTCTTGAGCAAATTTTACTCGCGCAGAAAACAAATATTCATGTGCAAAGCGTGCTTTTGTATCTATCAAATTTCATGATTGCTTTTTGAAAGTCACAGTATATAGATCACCTAACAATATTACTCCCAAAAATCACTAAAATTAACACAGTTACAAAAACTTCCACGACAACTGCGAACAGCACCACCACCACTACTACTATTTCCTCTATTTGCCCTGAATCAGAAACACGTCAGCAACATCTTTTGCTATTTTTGAATAAGCATCAACGTTAGCAAAACCTGGTGCTCGTACCGAAATAGCACCTACGTCAGTATTGTCGGCTCCTTTCATTCAATCGGCAGGCAGGACAGAACAATCTGCCCTTTTCACTGAATCAGCTTCCGCGTCAACATTTATTGTTCTAGCCGAATCAGCACCAATGTCATTACCCTGTGCTGCGTTCCAGACATCGGCATCTATGTAAGTGCAAGTTGTGTTTTTTCCAGATTCAGTACCAACTAACAATATAGTTATATATTCTTATTGCGCCAATGTCACCGACAGACGATACTGCCTCCTGCAGTATCTATGAACCCGCTTCCGCGATGCCACAACCCGTTGCTCTTTCTGAATCAGAACCCAAGTCGGCATCACATAAGAATCATGTGCTGTTTCCCTAAATGACACCAACAATAGAACGATGTTCTGCTCTCTCCATTCAGCACCGACATTAGAACCATTTTCTACTCTCCCTAGTCAGCACTCACATGAGAACCATGGACTAATCTCCCTAGTAAATACCCACATCAGAAACATTTGCTGCTGTCCCTAGTTAGTACCAACATTAGAACGATTTGCTGGTCTCCCTAGTCAATACCATATTAGAACCATTTGCTACTCTCCCTAGTTAACACACACACTTGATCTACGAGCTGCTCTCCGTATTAGCACCCACATTAGAACCATGTGCTGCTCTCCCTAGTGAGCATCTATACTTGATCTATGTGCTGCTCTTCCTAGTCAACACACATACTTGATCCATGTGCTTCTCTCTATAGTAAGCACCTACATGAGAACTATGTATTAATCTCTCTAGTAAACATCCATATTAGAACTAAGATTTGCTTTCCCTAGTTAGCACCCACATTAGAACCATGCGCTTATGTCTGTAGTAAGCACCCACATTAGAATCATTTACTTATCTTTCTAGTAAGCATCCGCATTAGAACTATGATCTGCTCTCTCTCATGTCTCTAGTAAGCACCCACATTAGAATCATGTACTAATCTCTCTAGTAAGCATCTGCATTAGAACTATGACCTGCTCTCTCTCTCTGTCTCTCTGTCTCTCTCTCTCTCTCTCTCTCTCTCTCTCTCTCTCTCTCCCCCTCATGTCTCTAGTAAGCACCCACATTAGAACGATTTATTAATCTCTCTAGTAAGCATCCTCATTAGAATTATGATCTGCTCTACTTGATCTGCACATACTTGATCTATGCGCTGTTCTCCCTAATCAGCACCCTCATTAGAACCATGCACTAATCTCTCTAATGAGCATCCACATTAGAACCGTGTTCTACTCTCCCTAGTCAGCACTCACATTAGAACCATGTACTTATCTCTCTCTAGTAAGCATCCACATAAAAACCATGAACTGCTCTCCCTAGTTGCATACATATTTGATATACTTAACATGCAAAGGTGATATATGTGCTGCTCTCCTTAGTTAGCATACATACTTGATATGTGTGCTGCTCTCCATACTTAATATGCAAAGGCGATATATGTGCTGCTCTCCTTAGTTAGCATACATACTTGATATGTGTGCTGCTCTACATACTTAACATGCAAAGGTGATATATGTGCTGCTCTCCATACTTAACATGCAAAGGTGATATATGTGCTTCTCTCCTTAGTTAGCATACATACTTGATATATGTGCTGCTCTCCATACTTAACATGCAAAGGTGATATATATGCTGCTCTTCTTAGTTAGCATACATACTTGACGTATGTGCTGCTCTCCCTAGTTAAGATACATATTTGATATATGTGCTGCACTCCTTAGTTAGCATACATACTTGATATATGGGCTGCTCTCCTTAGTTTGACTGCATACTTCATATATGTGCTACTTTCATTAGTTAACAAACATACTTGATATATGTGCTGCTCTCCCTAGTTAGTATGCATACTTGATTTAAGTGCTGTTCTCCCTAGTTAGCATGTATACTTGATGTAAATGCTGCTCTCCCTAGTGAGCATACATACTCGATATATGGGCTGTTCTCCATAGTCAGCACCCACATTAGAACCATGTACTTATCTCCCTCTGGTAAGCATCCACATTAGAACTATGAACTGCTCTCCTTAGTTAGCATACATGGTTGATATATGTGCTGCTCTCCCTAGTCAGCATACATACTAGATATATGTGCTGAGCTCACTAGTTAGCACACATACTTGATCTTTGCAACCACATTAGAACTATGAGCTGCTGTTTCTGAGTCAGCAGCTACGTCAGACTGTGTTACATTCGCCTATTTGAGATACGTGGGAAGTCTGCGATTGCCTTTTCGAGACTCCAAAAGTAGTGCAGTTCTTACGTATTTTACCTGGACTCTGTGATTCTTTGGTTTTTCTAAATAATATATTCTAGCAGTGTGACAACACCACAGGTACCTCTGGTATTCTTACGGAAAACCGTCGCTTTTCCAGTGAATTTTCGCATGAGTTGTTTAAGGTAACCTATGGACTTTTAACATTTTAGTTATAGATTGTCTATCTCGTTTGCCTATCTAATATGATATGAATGTGAATTCTCGCTTGCGAGTGCTAATATCCTAGGTTTGACGGATGCATTCGTGTAGAACGCATGCGATTGAACTTTTTAGTCTTAAGTTTTCTTTTCAATTATCTTTCAAATATATCATTATTTTGTCGTAAGTTCTATTTTTTATAAAACAATGCAGCCTAAGATAGATTTGGAAACGTGTATGAGAGCACTGTTCTACATTGCTTAATTTGATGCTTTATAATTCTTATCGAATGTGGAACTTCTCGGCCTAACAAGCAACCGTAGATCTATCTTAGAAGCTCTAAAATATGATTATAAATTATGGTAAACCTTTAAATAGGCAACTGAAGTTCTAAAATTCTATCGCCGTTGATTTCCTTTAAAGTCTGAGGGGTTTTTTTTTTTTTTGAATATTAAAAGTAACATTCAAGTATCCTTGAGGCGGCAACAGTTCGAAGTGGCTAGCGTCACTATTCAAGTTCGCAAAAAAAAAAAAAAATCTAAAAAATAATCTGATGCATCAATGAAATTAAAAGCACTAGTACACATTGAAAGAAAAGACTTCTGTAATGAAAATATATGTGTGTCTGTGTAAATGTGTGTATATGACTAATAGTGAGGTTAAAAGGAAGAAGACAAGTGTAATTAGTACTAATATCTTTATGCGAACTATAGTAAGATGTCAAAGAGCGAGAGAATGAAATACAGTAAAAAAAAATATGAAGAGAAAGGAAGAAAAAGAAAACTCAAAGTTATCGAATCAGATTCCATCTCACATCAGGGTATGGGGAGGATGTGTAGAGAAAGTACAGTAATGACTAACGGATTTTCGCATGGAAATGTCCGGTATGGTGGAGGCATCGAAAAATTGCGACCATGACTGTTGTATAATTTTAATATCAATGGCGCTCTAAGGAAACATTAGAAAAGAGTACATAATGTCCGTGAGTGAGGCTTCTAATTCCATATTTTCATCCATCCATTCACCTTCGTTTTTATTACTGCAACTACATACACCCAAACCAAACGTCTATCTACACATCGTGAGTGTAACATCCACGTTAATTTTTCCTGTTTAAAAATTATTTCTCTGTTGTGGCTCTATTCTCTTCTTTTCAATTTATCTCATTCCAAAATAGACGTGTATTCACACAGGGTGAATGTAACATCCAAGTCAATTTTTGCCTTTTATCAAATAATTTTCTCTGGCGTGGCTCTCTTCTTCGATTCTATTTTTTCGTTTTCGCTAGTTTCAAAATTAATATAATGTAAAATTGCATTCAATATCAACACACTAAAAATTTTCACTGTATCTATCAAGCTATTAACTCCATCAGTTTGTTTGATCTTGAAATGCTTACTGACATATCCATCTCTTTATCTGATCCTCTTAAATCTATCTAGCAATCCATATCTTCACTTTGTTTGACTTTGTCTGTCTCTCAAGCAATCCACTTTCCTTTGTAATTTTAATCCGATATCTCCTGTATCATGCTCAGATGCTTGAATTTGTTTACCTTACATTATCACTCTGCCTTTTTAACTTTATAATTCTTTTCTTTTTTTCTCTGACACCATTGGGCTTCATAGAGATGCTTTTTTAGTCTACTGATTCTTTTATTATTTGAAATAATTCGTGAATGCAATATCTTACGTTCAATATTTCTTAGCCTAGAGCCTTGGTGTTGAAACTGTCGTGAATCTATTTAATAATTTACTCTGTCAAAGTCCTGACGGCTAAAAATTTTGATCTTATTTACTATTACTTAATTTTTGTCAGATTTGAAGTTATATATAATTTCTATCTGGCATATGTTTACTCTATCTTTACTTCGAACTGGGGATGATTTTGTGCCAGGTTAATAAGGTAACGAGAATAATTTGCGGTTAGCTTTAAATAGAAGTGAGTTTAAAAAGAGGCTTTAGAAGCTTGAGACCTACACTATTACTTTGAAATTAATCCTTTGGCTGCCTTGAATCAAAGCATAACGATAGAGCTTTTGAGCCTCCCCAAAGAAAAGTGACTGAAATAGTTTTGTATTTATTGCAGCCTCTCTGGGCTGAATAAGAATGTAGGATTACTGATTTTAATTTTGGATGCAACTGAAGCAAAACAATCTTAACATAATCTTTAGTTTAAATGGTTTGAGAGTACTCTCTCACAGTATCATCAGTTTGAATGACTTGAAATAATCCCACAGTACATAAAACGACTACAAAATACGGTGTAGTGAGCCACCAGTTGTAATATCTTTTCTATAAAAATATGACTTTTAACTTATTTTTCATAGAAATTATTTTGGAACTCGAAAAGGTGATAAGTTTAAATGATATAATCCGCATAGGAAGAAAAATTTCATACAAGTTTTTTGTTTGTTTTTTTTTAATTAGCAATCTGAATGGCTTGCCAGCATTTATTTTACTCTTTTTATTGACATCAAGATTTGAAATAAAAATATACAGATTTAACGAGCTCAAGATCTAGATCAACATTATTTTGAATTTAAAAAAAGTTAATGTAGACTACCTTTAATTAAGCACTTTCGTAAACTCATTTTTTTTTATTCTGGGATTTGTATTTCTTTTGAAAGTAAAATAATATTGGCGCCAAAAAAAATAAGCTGTTCAGAATTATTTATAAAAAAATAAAATTCCAAAAGGCTAAAACTCGAAGTCTAGACTTGTCTCTAAATATCTGTAGCTTTAAATCTAGATAATAGATTAGAGACTTTAAATGGCAATTTATATGCATCATACCGAGAGTCTTCATTCATCTAGATTCTTCTGTAAACCGAAACGACATCTCTAATTTTATTAGGGTCCAGATCTAAAGTCTAGATTTTAAAACTAGTCGTAGATAAAATCGAGAAAAAATAAATTATACTCATTATAATTATAGATTATATTTGCTTTCGGATTTGCTAAATAGTAAGAGATAAGATGCCGATATTAGACCTAAATCCCAATACAGGCTCTCCAATATGTGTTTCATGATGAACATAATTGATAATTAGAATGCTAAACTCTGGATCTAGATGCTAAATAAATAAATAAATAAATAAATAAATAAATAAATAAATAAATAAACAAATAAATAAATAAATAAATAAATAAAGTTTAAAAGAACAAAAAATTAAACCACATTTGAAACGAAGATAGGAAGATTGTGTTTTACCCAAAGGAAGTACTATTCAGAGAGACAGAGGAGAAAGGTCGCAACGTAGCCTTTTATAGAATAGATTATATTCAATGTATTTGCTTTATTGCAAGACGTCCCTTTGGGAAAATGGTTGCTGTGAGTCTAAATTGGATCTAGATCTAGACTCGAAATGGATTATATTGTGTTTGGCCTTGTTATCTAAAATGCTTGGTTAGATTGTGAGTAGGCCCAGGTTAAATCTATTTTAAATTTAGTAGTACTACTTTGGTTTGCGCTTTGTTTATTCTTTTGATCTAGGGATTTCTAGAAGGTCTTGACGGTGTGGCACGGACTTAGTTTACAGAAAGTCATAGGTGGGAAGTTTGATTGGCCAATATTTTTAGCTAGCCTTGCTTACATAATTCGGTCATTTTTTTCCTTGCTCTAGAAATTCTAGAATGCATGATTAATTTTATTGTTTAATTAGCCAAAGCTAGCATTTTCTAGAAAACTCTCTAGAATCTGTGGGCGATAGGTACATAAAAATGGTTGTGAGATCGTTGGAGAGAGCTTGCAGAGGCCTTGAGAGATAAACCGCTGATGTTTGAGAGCTTGTAGATCTAAATAATTGTAGCATTTTAACTGCTGGTCTGAAACTAGTCTTTATTCAAATTGCTAAACTTTTGTTCAATTTTCGGCAAGATCTTGAGTGATTTCTGTTCTTCAGTTTTTTTTAAAGAACTCATTGTCATAAATAGTGCTCAAGTAATCTACAGCTCATCTTGAAAACTACCGCGAATACTTAAAATTCGGGAATTTGGTCTGCGCCCTGTTTGCTCTTCGAATTCCCACGACCTCCGTGTAACTTTTTAAAACTTGGCCAAACTCGCTTGATGCTCCAGTCAATCTAGAGCTTTTAATTTAGTCGCGCCTACACCAGGGCTAAAGTGTTTCAAGAGAAACTTTTTCGTGTCGTCAAAAATCAAAATTATCTGTCAGAGCTTAATGTTGGGACGCCTTACAGACAAGAATAAAAATCCTCTCTCATTGCTGAATGTAAGGAAGACGTACCGATAATAAATCAATATGCTTTCTCATTGTTTAATGTTGGGAAGACGGGCCGACAACAAATCCATGTTCTTTCTCATTGTTTAATGTCGGGAAGATGTGCCGACAACAAATCCATGTTCTTTCTCATTGTTTAATGCAATCGTTGTTGGCACGTGTGATTATTTTGCTGACCGTCCTTTTTATTTGCGTAACAGCTGGTGGATGTTAAAAAACATTGAGCAGATAGCGCTGTACTTCTATATTCTGTATCGAAGGCTAGATTAGAAATGAGTGCGTGTATGGTTACTT
>BLXT01007308.1:878525-888709 GCA_019648995.1 Plakobranchus ocellatus | reverse complement strand
TTGTAGGAAAGATTTTTGTGAAAGTAAGAGAGGGAACATTTGAGAGTGAAAGAGATAACACACTCTTTGTTGAGCACTTCGACCACCGGCAAGAAACATGAAAAAGGCAACTCACAAAAGAGTATGAGAACACAAGTTTCAATATTATCGACACCAATCAGGTAAAATATTTCCTGAAAGAACACTATTCATAAACCCTCAGGACTACATGACATCGCCACAGCCAGGATGCAAGAGAGAGAAAGAGGGCTTTACTGTCATCATCTTTAAATTGGATATTGGTTTTCAACCTATTTGGTAGAATAATATATTTTATAAAGGTAATTTCATCCTAACCAAATTTCTCGTCCAGATCAATTCTAAAATGACAATGTTAGACCCAGTTATTATTTTACAGCAGGTGCTTTTCTTTATCCGATGCTTGAAAAAACGTTCGCTTTATGCCTTCACACAAATCGTTGTATCAGCATAAAAAAAAGAAACACAGAGATTTGAAACATTCGGCCAGTCAAACTAAACATATCTTAGAGAGATTGAGCGAAATGTTTTGATTCTGCCACACTCTTTAGTTATTCAATGATTTATGTGCTGCTAGGCACGACGGGTTTCAACTTACAGTGGAAATTTCATATAAGTTTTATTACAGATTCACTAACCTTTCTGCCATGAAAGGCCATACACTGACAGAAAATTATACATTCTGAGTGCAAAACAAACATGGTGCTTTTCGATCTGCTGTGACGAAAAAAAAAAGTCTAATATATTAAGGTTGATGGAGATATTAATGATGATGATGATGAGGATGATAATGATGAAGATGATGATAATGATGATGGTGATGATGATGATGATAATGATGGTGGTTTTTGTGACGAAAAAAAAATTATGCTCTTAACAAATAATGACTACAATTAAAAATGAAAGTGTTAAAGAATTCGGTAATAATGGTTTTTTTACGGTATTGATTCAGGCAATCAACAAAGAAATATTCCAAGCAAAAGTAAACTCAGTTTCTATCCTGGCTAGTTATGCTCAAATTAATCATTATTATAACTTACAGGACTTGTGTAGAGGCGTGCAAAATAAACAAGGATATTAATGAAAAAAAATTTAATGATAGTATAGTAATAAAGAAAGAAATACATACATTCTCACAGATATCTTTCAAAGAAAAAAAAAAAGACAGAGAAGATAATAGAGACTGTTTTGATCGAGGGTTGTACATTAAAAAAAAAAATTCTCGATGGCAGCAATGAGAATCATCGAAGAGGTAATTACTGATTAGGGATAGGGTTGATGCGATAACTACCATGTTAACTGCACCGCTTCAAAACTTGTCTTGGAATTGAAAAAAAAACCCTCTTTGATGCGAAATACGCTCGTATGTTGACAAAAGTAAAAGCAAACGAAGTCCTACTCGATAAAGTTGTCGGGTAGTTTGCAGGTTTTGAAGGCGAACACTGAGCAAAGCAGGACCAGAACGAGGTTATAAGCCAGGAAGGAGGACAGGCCAGGCAGAGTCATGTCGCAGGTGAGTTCCATTAGTTTCTCTGAGCTGAACTGGCTGGATCTTCTGTGAATAAGAAAATGGTTTTACATTAATGATCTAGATTCTAACGCTATTTGAATGGAATCGTCATGAATCGTATAATCATGTTTTTCATCATCATCGTCCTTATCAATCATCATCATCATCATCATCATCATCATCATCATCATCATCATCATCATCATCATCATCATCATCATCATCATCATCACCATGTGTCTGGCTTTTAGGGCTTGTAGCTATATCCATTTAAAAAATCTAAATCATCCATGACCGATGAATATATCGAATAGATTTAAACTTTGTTTCCTTTGTGATCCCCTGATGTTCCATCTCTGTTAAATGTTAATGATCCGGGATCCAACGTTTTTTCAGTAGCCTGAATAATCAGTAAAAATAAATGCTTCTGTTGACATAACCAGATTGCCCTGCAAGGCAGTTTTTCAGTAATGACATGGTTGAAAACATTTTTTGCTATCATTCTGATAAACTGGCTAACACACATATTTCAGAGTCATACATAAAGTGTGTTACTATTAATTTGTCGTGGGCTAACCAGAAATGTATCATTATCAAAATCAAGCGATTTCATCTTTCATGTATTTTTTTTTCAAAATTTTTTTTTTTTTTTTTTTTAGCATAGTCAAATTAGGTTGAACCTGATATCCTCCTTCTTCAACGACTTTAGGAAGTTTTTAACGACTCTTCTAACAACGAAGCTTTAATAAGACGACATTCAACTTCTTAAGTCGTAGAAAATGGGTTCTTTCAGGCTTCTTCCCTAAACCACATCTTTTAATTAAACAGTGAATAGATTAAGTGTAGAGCAAATTTTGATTTTTATTACAATCACATGCAATGAATATGCACCATCTTTTTGTGCAATGTTAGTGTTGACAATGTGAAGAACGGGAATGGAAATTAATGGCAATGTTGTATTGTGAATGTTTTAACTAAGTAGGCGGGTCAAAAGCTTAAGCATTAAAAAAGTATTGAATTAGTTTTTTTATTTTTTATTCAAGCACTAAAATAAAATAATATGAAAAAATTTTAAAAATATTCGCAGAGATTCAATTATTTTTTTTGCAGCCTAATATCCTATTCTATGGACCCAAATACTAATTGAAAGGCGTCGTCCCTTCACTGTTGAGTTCAGGCTATCGCAGACTCCCTCCTCAATATTCGGCATTCTGCTTTTCTACGTCACATTGTGCCCAAATGATCCTGTATGTAATCCTGCCATCCCGTCGCTGGTCGTTCTCAACTTCTAAATTCAGTTCTTGACTGCCACTTTGTGTACCTTTTAGACCACCTGTTTTCTGCAAAACTTGCGACGTGACCGGCCCATTCCAGTTTCTGGTATCTGTGACGATTTGTTTCTATTGTATTATAACGGAGGGATATTTATCTTAGAGCAGTGCGGAAAATGTTTATTTAAAATATATTACGCCATGAACTTATCCTCTGGCAATGGGGCGAAGTTCACGATAGCTATCTAAAACCTCGAGAAATCTGAAGCAAATCAACGAGCAATATCACTAGTAAACGTGGAAAAAGCGTTTGACACTGCTAGAACTATTTAACAGCAAACTAAGAACTTGTTTTCTTCAGAGTCCTCCGTTGATGGTGTGCAGTAGCGTAGCATATAAATTAGATCTGAAAGTTGATGAATCTGATCATCAGTCCAGACAACGTATGTTTTCAATCATCTCAACCTGCACAAGAACAATAGCAATAGTAGCAATTGTAGCCGCGAGAGAAGCAGCAGCAACAGCAACAGCATTACCACTATCATCAGACCTAACAGTAGTAGTAGTAGTAGTAGTAGTAGTAGTAGTAGTAGTAGTAGTAGTAGTAGTAGTAGTAGTAGTAGTAGTAGTAGCAATAGCAGTATCATCAGCAGCATCAGCAGCAACAGCATCAAGAGCAGCATTACTATTATTGTTCTCAACGTTTTAAAAGCAAGCATCGTCAATATCTTCATCATGACCATCCTTGTCGTCTTCGAAAAAATCATTATCATCATCATCATGATCATGATGATGATGATGATCATCATCATCATCTTCTTCTTCTTCTTCTTCTTCTTCTTCTTCTTCTTCTTCTTCTTCTTCTTCTTCTTCTTCTTCTTCTTTTTCTTCTTCTTCTTGTTTTTCTTCATTATCGCTTATGATCATAATTTTTTCATTATTGTTTTCAATGGCAATTTATATTATATTTCACCCATATGGGGTTGACCATTCACATAATTATTATGGTCATATCGTGCTCTTCATTAATTACATTACCTTTATATTCTCAAGTGTTGTGCATTGATGACAAAAAACAAGAGAGTGATTTGCAGTCTTTAGGTTTATAGTTATGTTGAAAAATGGAAGTAGTTTACATTTTTTTCGCTCTTTTTAAAACCATTTGATCAACGTAGATTGCAAACATTTTATCAAAAGCCTAAAAGTTTATTAGCATATTTTCGAAAGTTAATTTTTTTCTGAGGAATAAGTAAAGAGCCTGATTTCTGTTTTGATAAACTATTTTCCAAACAACTTGCGAAATGCAAATTATCAAACATACGCACGCACACACACACACACACACACACACACACACATGCACAAGACATATTTAAAGTTTACTAGAAAAATTTAAAAATTTCACAATCATAGGCCAAATCAAACATGAGGAAAACTACAAATAAAAGTGTCAAACAACATAGTATGCACACCAAGGAAACACAGGTGATTTAACTTGATTTATTTATGAACGCGTTCTACATATCTATTATTCCGTGACGTTCTAAACACACGGCTTATTAATATGTCGTTTATGTATCGATTTAGCTAGAAGATAACAATGATTAAATTTGTATGATTTCTTCACAAGAGAAGTGTTATTTGAAAAATTTTATCAAAGACTTTTAAAAAGTTTAAAGTTCTGCCTCTTTACAAAAATAATATTTAATAGTATTATTGTAAAGAGGTAGACCTTTTAGGAGGTACATGGGGGAGAACAATGGATGAATAGTTGACAGTTGGCAAGACTCGGAATGAGCACAAATCACTGACGTAGGTCAGAGTGGAATGGAAAAACCTTGCATCAGACACGGTGATGGATAATGTAAATTTTTATTGTAAGAATAAAATTGTATTAACATGTTTTCTTAAATTAAAACTGAAGTCTTGAGGCATGGCCGAAAATGCTGTAAAAAATGTAGTTTACAATAACGATTTCTGTATCATAAAAATGTAAACAACATGGGGTTGTGATCTGTTCTTCAGATAGTTTTGAGTTTCTTTATAACTTATCAACTACAAAAACAACAACAAGAAAAAAAATATTAACACTCTTCCCCATGATTTAATTACTAGAAAGGAAAGAAGTTTCGTACATCTGTAGTATTGTTGTATTCATTTATAGCGTGAACCCTATATAATTATTTACATAATTGTAAGCAATATAGCTCGCTTCGAAACTTTAACAGTATCTGAACAGCCAAGAGATCAAAACTCAGTATTGAAAACGAAAAGCTCAACAACACTTTTTACTCTCCTTCGAAAGGGTAGTCAATATTGTGAACTTTCATTTCTTGGGCACAGCTTTCGAAAAAAAAATAATCAAATTTCATATTTAAAAACATAGTGGTAGTGTTTAGGGCAACATTATTGACGACACAGAATTGGTATGAAGAATTATTATGATTAAATATTACGAATGATCAAGTTAGTGGTATGTAATTTATGATCATAGTTATAGTTATAACAAATCTGACAACAATAAAAATGAATTGATGTTGATGATAACAATGAAAATTTTCTAAGCATAGAACCAAGATGAAAAAACGTTTATAAAAAAAAAGGAAAGGAGAAACTGAGTCAAACCAATGTGATGCTTTTGGTTGTGTTGGTGATAATGATAATAAAATTAATACTAATATTATTGATGATGATGATAATGATGATGATGATAATAATAATAATAATAACAACAACAACAACAACAACAACAACAACAACAACAACAACAACAACAACAATAATAATAATAATAATAATAATAATAATAAAACTAATAATAATAATAATAATAATAATAACTATAATAATAATAATAATAATAATAATAATAATAATAATAATAATAATAATAATAATAGTAACACTAATAATAATAATCATAACAGCAAAAGCAATAGTGATGGGCTTGAAAATGAATGCAAGATAAAATAAATAATAAAATCACAAGATGATTCTTCCGTTTAGCATTAAAAGAGCTTCTTGTGTGCATCAAAATAACTAGCAAGATAGAAAGAAAAATATGTTTTCTAAGGTGGAAGCGCTTCTGTAACATGAAAAAAAAAACCGATTACCCTTGAAAATCTATTGTAAAAAATTCGATTTTTTTATTTAGACGTCAAGCATGGAAGTCTTAACCTAGATAATGAATAAGACAGACATCTATTAGGTGTTAAAATTAAAACACACAAAAACAACGTCAATAATGTTCCTGAAATTTCCAGAAGGTTTCATAATATATAATAAACTATAGATTCTCTTTAGAGATTTTGAAAACAATAGCTGAAAAATAGCTTTCAAATCGATCAAAGAGCACGAACAATGTAAAATTTTCAACGGCCTCTCTTCGCTGATGAATTTTTTTTCTATTGAATCCAAACGCTTTATGGATATACAGACATGTTTTTTTTTAACCAAAAGAACTCTACCGAAAAATATCAAGCGGGTATAATCAAGAACTTCAGATAGAAGTGACAGCGTAAAAGAAATATATCTTCGAAAAGAATAATGCAACAGTCTTGTTTGAAATATCTTTTTCTATGAGTCTTTGGATTGGAAGTTTAAAAAATAAATTCATTCATCATGAGAGCGCCTAGCATGTTTCCGCCAGGCGAGTTTCCAAACAATCCACCGAAAAAGCCGTTGTTGTTGTTGTTGTAAGAGTGGACGTTATAGCTCTGAGGTCTTCCGGTTCGGTAGTATGCATCCAGCAGAGACGTGGGCTGGGAGCCGTAGTAAGCTAGAAATAGTGATTGCAACAGAAAAAAAAGAGATTTAGAAGTGGGGAAAAGATAAAAGATAGGGGTAAATCGATTGATATTTTCAGCATAGAAGTTAATTGTCTCAAGAAACATATAATTCAGAATAAGCTCAATATTACTTTTGCGAAAAAAAAAAAAAAAAAAAAAAAAAANNNNTTTGCGAAAAAAAAAAAAAAAAAAAAAAAGGCGGCATTCAATTAACAAAAATGGAAGTTCAAGGGGAAAATAGGTGCATAAAGAATGACGCCATTTGATTTAGGTAAGAAATTAGTAAATAAAGGGCATAGACTATTAGCAAGATATTGAGTTTTTAACAACTCTTAAAATTTTACCCGCAACTTCTTTGACGTATCTATTCAATTTTGGTTACTTTCCGAAAACGACAGCATTCACGGTGAAAGAATCTTCGTTTTTTTTTTATTTAAAGAAAAAAAAGGAAAAGATGAAAGCAAAGCTTTGTATAAAACCGTTAAAAGTGCTTTAGATCTTAGTCTTCGCCACCCATAGCCTCATCCACATATCCGTTTGAAGTAAAATTTAGCTTTATTTTCTCCTCTCAGAACCTCAGGCTATATTCGGTAATTCGGTTGAGTTTAACTTTTAGATATTAACTCACACTTCGATTGAACTCCAAACGCGGGTGGTGGATTGTACATTTGACCCCCATCCATCCCTCCAGTTCCGCTTCCTCCTGCCCCGCCCTCCTGCTCAAACTCTTGCTCAGGAACCGAACTCGAGCTGTAGGCACTGCCTGCCGCAGCAGCATCAGGCGGGATGGGCTGGTTAATATCATGGCCAGGTGAAGAATGAGCAGGACTGTTCACTATGTTGTAGCCGTTCCAGGGTTGATAGCCGCCGTTTCCTCCATTCCAGCCGCTTCCTCCATTCCAATTGTTTCCCCCATTCCAACCGTTTCCAGTTACAGGGGGTTGGGGTGGGAGCGGCGGAAGATTCATAAAGTTTTGTTGCGGTGGTGGAGGTGGCATGAGTCCAGGAGGCGGTGCAAAAGGATCGGTGTTTGGATCTAAAGTCATACCTGGAGGGGAAAATTATACTTGTAGCATTGTGTATCATCAATTTGTTTGAAGATAAGAATACCTTTTATACACATTGAGCAAATTTGTAAAACATTTTTCTGAACGAAACGCCTTTACAAATGATCAGCTCAGTTACCAGCAGAGCTATTCTTTAACATTATGGATTAATGTTCTTGTCCTAATAAAGTGATAAAGAGTTTATGAAAACAACCCAAAAGATCAAATGAATAATAGGCTTAAAACCTGCGGGAGCTCCCTGGCGCCAGCTCCAGCGTTAAAAAACCCAACATGTTTGAGATCTCCAAGTAATGACAGTTTTTACTGCAGGTATCGCAAAATAAGCAATACGTTTTTATTTTTCATTCTTCCTATAAAATATTTTTAAAAAGTACCCGCACAGCTATTTTCTCAAAAACAAAAGGTAAAATAAACCTTCTTCAATTAACATTTCTTAGGTTTTCGGATTTTTTTAAACATTAGCACATGTGACAATTAATTCCGTAATCTATTCTGATATTACTCTACACAAAAAAATATACACATAAAGTGAATTCCGTTTGGTCTAAACAGATCTTAATTTTCAATTCAAATGAGACATGAAGAAGGCTCATAAACCCATTTGTGTTTTCGTGTATCGAAAAAAGTGTTGTCTTTTCTACAGTCTTTCCCTCTATGATTTTGTTTGTAACAATGCAGAACACTAAGAGAAAGATGAGGGGAAACAATAGCAAAAATAAGCATAAAATCTTGTATGGAGAATTCACTCCCTTAGATTGATATCATTTTACTTTTTGAAGCACGAGTGTTCTCTAGTCAAGCAATCATAGTTGAATGTATGAACAGAAAGATCTGACATTTATTTTGGAACACACTTTAAAAATAGATAAATAGGACAGAAAGAGTAAGAGAATACATTATCGGATACATAATTAGCAAGCAAATTATTAGTGGATGAAAACTTGTTAAACACACACATATACACATACTCATTCACAAAAAAAAAATAAATAAATAAATGGAAAAAAATAACAAAACGATCCTGGAAACACTTTACGGTCCCATTTTGGGAATCTTAAAAGATTTTTAAAAATCAATCATATATGCATTGGCTTTGCGAAATCGGAAGTTAAATTTCTGATTATTTTATGAAGAGTAATACAGTTAGTATAACCAAATATCTGGCTTTCATGTAGAGAGTTTAAATTTTAAAAAAGTAAACGTTCCTTAAAACAAACACAAAAAAAAATGTCAATTTGGTCCTAAATCATGTTAAGATATTTGTTTTTCTTCTTTTGTATTCATTCTTCATATTCATCATTAACATTTTCCAATTTATGGGAAAACTATATTATTTTGACATGGTAATTGTTATACTGTGGGGGAGCGGTGGCTCATCTGGTAGGCAGTTGACTACCAACTAAGAGGTCTGATGTTCGATTCTCAGTGTGGGCCAAATCAGATTTCCTTGCTCCTCTGTTTCCACCCAGCACTAAATGGGTAGCTCGTTCTCTTAAGACCCGGCGAAGGTAAAGGCGGCGAAGAAAACGATGGCAAACTACCTCATAATGCCGTATGCCAAGAACAATCAGAACCCTACTCTTGGTTCCCCGATGTTTGGACTAAGAGTGGGATCATTTTAACTTTTTTTTATTGTAATACACTCTTGTTCTGTGGGTAACCGAAATAATTATCTCTGTGATATAAACGAAATTCTTTATATTATACACAGCAATGGCTGCAGCGCTACGGTTGGGAAATTCTTCCTCATCCTGCCCACAGTCCAGACCTGGCACCCTCTGACTTTCATTTGTTTGGACCCTTGAAGCGCCATTTAGGAGGCATGGCTTTCGAGACAGAAGATGACCTCATCAGTGAATTGAGGAAATGGTTTGATAATCTTGACGTTGATTTCTTTCGAGTGGGTATTGATTCGCTGCTGTCGCGCTGACAAAAATGCATCGATCTCCACGGGGATTACGTTGAAAAGTATTGGAAGAGTGAACTTCAATCTGTGTGAGTTTCGAATTTATCTGATCAAAACTCTTTGAGTTATGTCCCTTTTCCTGTTTCTTTTCGGACATCCCTCGTAAAAGGGCTGTATACACCAGCCCAGAGTACAGAACAACGCGAAATAGGCCGCGCAGCTATTTTTATATAATGGGAGTTTGTCTGAATCACAGTCAAGCCAGTATCAGTTATGACAATGTCAATTAAACGTACCACCTCCTCATAAGTCTCATTATCTTGTTTTCTGTCTTATTCTGCATACTAGCTAAAACAACTACTTGCTGATAGATTTGTTATTCTGCTATGATTGTTATTGAAACCGTCAACGATTATTACTACTAATATAACAATAACAACCATAACTACTCCTACTACTACTACTACTACTACTACTACTACTACTACTACTACTACTACTACTACTACTACTACTACTACTACTGCTGCTGCTGCTGCTGCTTTTTACTACTACTACTTTCGCTACTACTTTTACTACTACTACTACTACTACTACTACTACTACTACTACTACTACTACTAC
>BLXT01007308.1:811430-821958 GCA_019648995.1 Plakobranchus ocellatus | reverse complement strand
ACACACAAAACAACCCCCCTGTCCTTAAAATTTTCTTAAAGCCTTACAGGATTAACAAAAATTTGATAAGTTAATATCGGTATGGCCTATATCATAAGATTTTATTCTCTGTTTAAAAAAAAAAAATTTAAAAAATAAAAAAAACATAAATGTGCAGCAGTTGATGGCAAACTACTCATTACATAAATGTGACATATTTTTTGATAATGTAAGTTGAATAACTCACTGCCCGAGCAGGCTAAAATGTGACAGGGCGAGCAGGATGACCACCACCACTTGGCACAGCATGTGATCCGAAAACATCCGGTCGTGTTTCATAGAAAACTGAAGATTGAAGAATAAACACAAAAAGAAAACAAAATCTTGCTCAAATTTATATTTCGAAAAAAAAGAGGGGAAAAAAGCTCATCTTACTTCAATGTTGCGTTACTTAAAATTTTTATTTTATTTTTTTTTAATAGTTTAATATCCTCTCTCTCTCTCTCTCTCTCTCTCTCTCTCTCTCTCTCTCTCTCACACACTCTCTCTCTCTCTCTTTCTGTCTCTCTCGCTCTCTCTATTTCTATATCTCTCTCTGTCTCTCTTCCTCTCATTTTTTGTAATAAGGTCTTTTTGTATTCTTATGCAATAAATTAAATACCAGGTTTCAATACAGCATGCTTACCTCTAAAGTGGAAAGACCAATAATATAAGATTTTAAGCACTAATCAGCCAGAAAACACAAAAAGAAATAGTTGCCATGTTTTTCTTGTATATATGTTCCCACAGTCTCTATTTTATTTTATGATGAATTTCCTTTTTGATAACATAAACCAAAAAAAAAACATTGGCTATATTTGCACCTGTTATTTTTTATCATTAAAGTCATGTCGATCGGTTGTTATGTCACTCTGTAAAGTTCCAAGGCTTTGGGTGAGGAAATTAACAAGTTAGTTTAGTGAGAAATTAAACGATTTTTTTTTTTGGTTCTGCCATTTATTGGCGTATGACCGCTTTTTGATTTTTCAACAGTGCTTATTATTCTGGGGCTCTCACCTTTTCTTCTATGGCTTTGTTGTTGAATTTCATGAAAAAGCCGCGCACATGCTCAGAGCGCAAGCGATCTACTCTGCGGGCGTCGATAGCTCTGCTGAGATAATCGTTCACCTCATTTTCTATATCCTTTGCCTCGAGCCTAAAAAGGTATCACAATGATATTGGATTGTCATTTGCGACCATTGATCACAATATTGTATTGGCATCATTGACTAATCAATCATTTTGAATTGACAAAAAACTCTCGAATGAAGGAAAAACATGATGATAATGTTAAAATGAAGTGCTTTTGTAAAACACAATTTTTAAGTTAATAAATGATAAGATTTACTAGATTATCTGGAAAACAGTCCAATTTAAATTATAATCAAAATCAGATTAAAGGAATATACGTTTTTTGGGGTTTTTACCGCAGAGCTGCAAGGAGACAAAAAAAAACACAAAAACGAGTTATCATCAACTTTCAAATAATTGATTTTTACCAACATTTGGTTTATGTACCAGAATTATCTGGCCTCAGACAAAATAAAAATGATTATTTAAATACTGCTCAATTTCAACTGATGACTGATGATATAAATTCACATCAAGTTGATCTTAGTATTATCTCAGAACTACAGTTTCCTCCCCCCCCCACCCTCCCCACACACACACACACACACGTCATAATCAATGTTATAGTTGACATTCAAATAATTAGTCGATAGAATCACTTACACATGCCCCTTCTCCTCGATGCCCATGAGTTTCATGGCTCCACTAGTGACATGCTCCCTCGTGTCATTGTCAAACGCCTAGTTAGCATGCAAGACAAAGCGATGGTAATGGAGGAGGTTGTAAGTAAAATCATAGTTAGTCTCTCTCACACACACACAATGTGAGTTGATCCATTTCAGGCCCCATCTATAAAATGCAGGATGATTAGTATTTTTCTTTTTTTAGTTTTACTCCATTTGTCCAGGTCGCATTCTTAAAATTTTACTAGCCATGCTGATACAAACCATTCAAAGCAGAAACATTTTTGATGGGATTGTTACCGTTTCGATAATGTGTTTCATTGCACCGAACAGTCACTCAATAAAGAAAACGATGCTAAAAATATCTGATTGTAAGTGTGCTAACGCTATATTGCATGGAAGGCCTAAAACATTCCTGTGCCTGTGCTAACGACTAAAAGGTTACTGCTTTGTTTATGTTGAACTCGGCACCTGATTTCTTCTCTAAGGAAGTGCGAAATAAGACATGCTCTTAATATCAATGACAATGTACTACTAAAGAAAGACCTCCTTCATTGACATTATCTGTGTCATATGAAGATGCCAGAGCATTATTATTATTATTATTATTATTATTATTATTAATATTATTATTATTATTATTATTATTATTATTATTATTATTATTATTATTATTATTATTATTATTATTATTATTATTTTTGTCGTAAAGGGAAATGAACATTATCGCTGAAAATATGGCTGTGATAGAAGATAGATACATTTTTGTCATTCAACTTGTCTGCATGAGTTGGAATTGCTGAATGACCATACGAAAAAAAAAGATGACAATTGTGCTTAGTTCTGGAAAGTTTGAGCCGTTGCAGGATGTGGGTGTGTGTATAAATTAAATGTTTTAAATTAAAATTATAAAAAAAATGATACAAACAAAATTTCTTCACATTGAACCCCTTAATAAAAAAAATGCTCTTACAAGCCTTGTATTACATGAACGGTTTTCACGCTATAGTATTGAGTCCAATGTAGATCAGAGATGCAAAAGATTTCGATTTATAATTAATTAGCTGTGCTTTTTACTAAATCAGGTAGACTAAATGATGTGTCTAAATCACAATACTTGAGTTTGCACAACAGAACTTACTTATTTTTTACTACCTACAAAAGTCATCAATTAAGTATTATGTCTAAACCCATCGTGCTTCTCGACATTACATCTGCTTTTTTTTTTTTTAAATGGTTAATGTGCATCATTATTATGTGCCATCATAAACTTGCATGCAAATTATTACAAAATTCCCTACATATAATTCACAATAACTAACATAGCACTGCTATCACCTCTCTCTTCTTCAGCCCTTTACCTTATATCTGCGGGTGTTAATCTTGATCAGGTATGTCTTCATCTTTAGACTGGCTAAATGTGCATCTCTTTGACCACCATTGCCAGGCTCTAAGTCATAGTCTCCCTCCAGGTAGTCTTTGGTGGCTTCACTAATATGCACATGCCTGGGTGGTAAATAATACTTTGCATCAATTTATGTCGATATAGACGGTAACTGTTGAATTCGTAACTGAGTTGTGCAATTTAACTTTCAGAAAGCTAAATGGATAAATATAAGTCAACTGATTCTTAAATACTAGGAAACTGGTTTTGAGGGCAGATCTTTACAGTTCATAAATCTCAATTCACGTTAGGCAAATAGTTGGCATTGCCACTCCCCGATATGTCACTTAATTAAATGAACTTGGTCTGAAACAGGCGTTGAGATCATGCGTTGCTAGACGTTTAAACGATACAGAAAAGAAAATGCGCAAATATAGCAATATTCTGTTATGTCTAAAATATGTCAGTTTTGGAACTGCGCTCTCTCTCTCTCTCTCTCTCTCTTTCTCTCTCTCTCTCTCTCTCTCTCTCTCTCTCTCTCTCTCTTTCTCTCTTCCTTTGATTATTTGCCTGTGCCTCATGAAGCATAGACTATGGGGTGATGGTTTGGTCAGTGGGGGGCTCAAAATCACTAAAGGATGATTCCTGTAGATCTCAGTGCGCCACTACTTTTCGTGTGATCAGCTTACCCAGGCAAGCCACCGCTTTCCATGTGGTTAGCCAGAGTGACATCGTTGGACCAGACGTCAAACTGCCACTTGTAAAGGCCAAGAACTCCGCAATGTACACGACCTGAGTGGATACCCACTCGCATGTTTACGTTAGTGCCCGTCAGGTCACGTACCAGCCTGGACAAAGGAGAACAAAACAAACAAAAATGCTGCAAAATATTGTTTAAAACTCTTGTCAATTTACAACATTAAAGCTGTCTTTGGTGAGAAAGATAAAGGCCTGAAAAAAGGCAGATGAAATGAAGAGCTTAGGATAATTTTAAGCGGAAAATAGGCTGTCTCGGTGAATATTTAACTCCATGGAATTGCATATCTCTCTAACTCAAGATCTTACTAACTTATAAGTCAATCCCTTTAAGTTCCTTCGTTGACTTAAAAGAGGCTCACGCGATTCAAACGTATCAAAAGGCACAAAGTGTTTACGAGAAAACCGAGAAAATTATTCCAGGCACAAGTAAATAAAATCAACAATTTCCTTCCAGATTCTTCCCTCTTTCCCCCGCCCCGCCCCAGAAAAGAAAAAGATCAGACGATCCTTAGTGCTAAGCAGGACCATTACCAGACCAACTAAAGGAGTGATCGGTCGTGTCCAATTATTCTATTGATTGATAAATCTGATAATCTCTTACAGAAAAACTCTCTTTCACACATCCTGATCTTCTGGTTCCCACCTTTGTTAGATTTCCGGTGCCACGCTTGTTGTTATCATTAGCTTGACAGGGCATACTACAGCGATACAAGATACCATGAAAACATTTTTTGGCTTGCCACTCTTGTGTCAAAATAAAACACAAAAAATGCTTTTATAAGTGTATCAATCAACTTAACAATCGATAATCGACCCGCAGCTTGGAGCTGTGTAGATGATCCATGACTGACAATGATTGACAACTGAAGGTTGGTTTAAGTAGGAGTTTTGGGGTATATAGGCCGTTTGCGACTCAGGTGGTACTCTGGCTTTTAACCCTGAAGCAGGAAATAATAGCAGTTTCTGCAAAATTCAGGTAGAGTTATTATTCAACTCAACTCCTCATTCTGGTCGTGAGAGTCTGAGGTCTTGGTTTTAAATCGTTAAGGACGATTTAAAAAATCACTGCGCCACCGAACCGCCATATTTCTACCCGCCCGTTTGAGGCTCAATAAATTTAATGGCGTATAAATTAAGATTAAGCAACGACATGAAACGATATTTGACCATTATCCAGTCTAGCGCACCAACAAAATAAAAATTATTGTCTCAGTTTTTAGCAGGTCTTCAAAATCTAGTGTGAAAAATGATGATTATTCAGGAACTTTATCAGAACAGAAAAAATAGACATAATTACGCATTTTGTTTGCTGTGAATAATTGAATATTCAAATAAAAAAAGGTTTTATATGTCTGTTTTGCTTTTCTGTGATTAAAAAAAAAAACACCACCAAACTCTCACAAGAAGAGTGTTTAAAACAATTTCAAAAAAGTTTCAAAGAATTTCAAAGTATCTGTTTCCTGATCAAATCATAAACTAGTGCATACATAACAGAAACAGCTTTCGATTAACACTTTCTTGTGATAAAATGAAAACCGCACAAAGAACGGCCATGTAGATTTTCTTCTCCTCACATGTGATTGTACTACACACAAAAAACTTTTTTTCTCTTAGATAATTTTACGACGCCATAGGAAAAAAAAATACGTTTTCAAACGTATAATAGGAACAACAAAAACATAAATCAAATTTCTCTTATGTGCAAATAGGCCTAAAATTTAAAAGAATATAAATCTATATATTGTACTTTGTCTCGTTTTATTTTCATCTGTTACAAGCGAATCCCTGATGATTGCATTATGTAAAGCTTTTTTTGTGATTCTCTTTCTGGAAAATAAAATACATAAAATACGTTTTACATCATTTAATCCATTAAGCGTGATCGATTGTGCTTAAGATAAGATTGGTCGAAAAGAAGAACCACAGAATATTAATTTCAGTAATTTTCGCAGTGGTCGTTTAAAAAAAAAAAATCTTGTAGGAATTTCTGTCAACCGTTCGCTAAAAAACCTTTATAGTGTTAGCTGCAGTAAACCATGCAGTTTTCTCTAGCATCAAAATCAAGGAGTTAAGAAACACCTATACATATACGTTGTTGAGAGGCGAGAGAAAAAGGATTATTTTACTTGCTTAGCTTTTGATATTATTTGTTTTTCAAATGATTATGCCTACATTCATAGCTCCATAGTGCTGTTGTTCCAAACACCTATTTCATTTTTAAGATAGAATACCTACTTCCCATAGCATTCAATCAATCGGTTTAAGTTTGCTAGATCAAAAAAAAAAATAACTTACGTTGCCAAATCTGTAATAACGTTTGTGATTTCAGTATAGACTGGGTATGCTAGAAAACTTTATTTTAGAACACCGTAGCTAACAAACTCCAAAGTGCTTTTGATATTATCTTGCCATTTATGCTCCCCATGAAATTCTTGTTAGGCCTAATGAACCTTACAAGCAAGGTACAAAAAAACAAAAAGAAAGAAACTTGAGGATAGGAAAACATGGCCGTGAAGTGAGCAAAATATCTAGCTGATGACAGTTATATTTTGTTTGACTACCATTATCCAGCGTGATACCTAAAGTTACTTATCGACCATTTTTATGTTTTCTCTAAAACCTTTTCAAACAGGTAATTAGACCCTCTTGTTCAGAATACAGCTTTCTGCTTTCTCCATATCAGAGTTTACACGATAATTTCTATAGCCATTTCTTATGGTTTTTGGTATGACGTGTAGGTTTTGAATTGAAACAAAAAAAGAAAAAATGATCCGAAAGTTTTGGTGCTATTCGTAGATCGGATCTCATTAACTAGTGTAGTAAATATTAGGCTTTTAGGCCTTCATTGGCAAAAAAATAGCCAAAAACTTAGTTTCGTCAGGATTCCAAGTTGCAAAATAATTTCGAGACTAAAAAGCTGAACGAAGCGTGGTTTCTTTTTTCAAACAAAAAGCTGAAGTGTGCAAAATTTGTTATAACAAGTAATTGACATTCAAAGTTCACAGTTCAGAAAATAGGGCATGCTATGATTAGCAAATTAGAGGCCGGCAACATGAATAAAAATAAAAAAAAAAACAAAGATTTTAATAAAGAAAAGCTGCTTAAGCAAATCGTTGAATATTTTGGATGATACTATTTAAATCCCAAAAAAAAAAAGTTCACAGTTTATTCCTGGAAAACTTGCATATTTAATCAACATTTTTTTTACTCATCGAACCGCATGAAGTATGAAATAAAACATTTGAAAGTCAAAGTTTAAAAGTCAATGGATTTTCTAACTGGTTTGTAGAGGACTTGCCTCGATAGCTTATATGAAAGCTAAAAAAATATTCCAAAACCCGATTTAAACCTCTACTTTAGTCATTCAATAATAATAAAAGAAGTTGAAAACTTATGGGAAGAATAGCGTCATCTTTTGCTTTCAGAGACGGAATTTATTTTTCCTCAACAGGAGACATTAGGAAGCCTGCGAGGCATGATGGTGTGGATAGAACCTGTGAAACGAAAATTATAAATTTGGGATCAAGCATCTCTAATGCTACATTAGAAGGACTAACGACTTTCTAGTAATAGAACATGCAGAGAATCTAAGGAAAAACATGGAACCGTTCAAGTAAATGTTATGACGATTCTTCACTCAGGCAAGCTTGCTCAAAAGTATAAATTTCTTGAGGGCTCTATTTTCAGTACTGCCAAACGCCTCTGGTAATAAGAACCTGGTATCGCTATTTATATCCCCCTATTGAAATCACATCGATGAAACACGAGTATCTTATCTTTCAACGTGGCGATGATTACAAACCTCTAGCGGGTAATTTGAGAAGTAGCGATACAAACTGTAAATTAATCAGGGTATAATCTTAACACTCAGAAGAATAAGGATGGAAACCTTCAGACAGCTTGGATACAACAGCGAGAAATAGGAGCAGCTACTGATTTTGCTTTCGTGACATCGCTAATGAAATCAGGCGGCTAACCCATTTCGTACTTTAAAATGCTGTTATTATCATAAGAATCTAGAACAATGAAGACATTCATCACTCATACCCGCCTTGCTCGCCATGACAATAATGGATTTAGTCCTAATTTTGATTTCTTACAGAAGAAAAGAAATTTGAACTCAAATATTATTGTGCATCAGTTACTCTAGAAGTTATAGATAGATTTTTAAAAATCTTCTTTAATGCAACTTACAAAATGTAAACAGATCATTAAAATGTATTATATAAATAATCTTCAAATGTGTACAGAATGGTTTAAGACATCGTTTCTCCAGCTGGAAGTTTTTGCTGTTCATACAAAAATCGCAAACGTCGCAGCACTCCATTCAATAGGTGTATCTTACAGAGTGGATGCGTTTCTTTTGAGAGCGAGAGCTCGCCATGCATAAAGACACGCTGGCGAGAAGGTAAATGACCGCGAGACTGCGAGCAATGAAGACGACAGTAAAAGCTACTGTTGATAAATATTAGAGGACAAAAATGTTGATGATCATCATCATCGTAAATACGATTCGAATATGTTTATGATCCTGAAGGTGTTGTTAATTTTGTTATTGAAGATGTAATAATGTCAATTTTTAGGATGGTATCATATTGATAATAATGATGTCGATGTTGATGATTTATGATCATCGCGGAGACTTCGGCGATATGTAATACTCATTTACTCGATCTCACTAATTACGCACCTCCGGAAATTTTCATTGATTTTTTTACACGTCCATAGTAGCATTGAGTGCAAACTCTCTTTCAAACTTTATAGCTGAACCATTTTACTGCCTGGCTTCAAGAAATAAACTGGGTTTCTTTACAGTAATTTGTAAGTGTGCGAACACCCAATGGTATTTAAAAAAAAGAGCTGGGGAAAAAGAATGACCCACCTTAAAATTGTTCTCAAAGAAGTCATTGGTGTCGAACGAAGCAACAGCTGACTAAATGTAATAAGTTACCATTCAGAAATAAAATAGTTTGACATAACACCTGTGAAGGGATAGACCTAAAGAGCGACATTTATTTAATTTAGCAAGAAGAGCGAGCGGTTTCTGAATTTGTGAGGCAAATACTCAAGTTAGGCGATGCAGTCTGAACTAAAAATTGAACTTGATTTTTTTTGTAACGACGAATTGTGTTTAAGTAAAATAATTGTCCTAGTGAATGGAGGTTCTTTATTCTAAGCTGACTCGTCAGAAAAACACGTACTATTCAACAAACGAAGGCTATATATAGTATTGTAAAGAAGCTTAAAACAAATTGTTCATGCACCCGAGACCGTTAAAATTGCTTAAATGAACAGAAGGTTTTGAAGTGTGATGAACTAAAGCGAAACAATAACCAACGTATCAAATGACATGAGTAACAAGTATATGCTCTTTAGCGGTAGAAAAGTACATGCAGTTCTGAAATGATACATTTTTGTTGTTAGATAAGAACTTTCATCACAGGCCACGCCTTAAGCATGATACACTCACAGGTAAAAGTGTGCCCACACCGGAAGAAATTTTAAGCCAAAAAAAAAAAATGGCATGTAGGCAGAAACTAGCCACAAAGGCACAACAGATTCACTGACACATAACTACAAGCTAGCTAACGGATCCGTTACTTGGCACCATCATTGGTGTTGTAAACTACACAGGCCAGAATACGCATATTTCAAATCTATATTAATCAAGAACTGGTAGATTATGTAGAATGTGTATCAGAGATTCTATATTTACCGAGAAAAACAGCAAATCAAGATAAATGAGATATACTTTTAGTGTCGAAGCGAGAAATCTTTTGGATTCAGGAGACTTTTAAGGATTATTTTTTTTTCTTTGTCGCATTAGTGAAGGATGTGCTCAAGAAAGTATGGAATCATTCAATATTATGATACGCCTCTATAATAGGATTACTGCCTCAAAACATAATTTTTACATAATGTGTATGTATTAATAAATAAGAATTAAATTAAATTGAACAGAATCGCCTTTATGTATCTTACCTGCTATATTTGAATGTGTAACTCTTAAACTTTTTGCAGCTGATTTATACATTTACCATTTCATCCTTACTTCACACATATTTATATTTATGTAATGGAAGGTGGGAAAGCTTATACGAGGGATGTCCGAAAAGAAACAGGAAAAGGGGCATAACTCAAAGAGTTTTGATCAGATAAATTTGAAACTTACACAGATGGAAGTTCACTCTTCCACTACTTCTCAACGTAATCCCCGTGGAGATCGGTGCATTTTTGCCAGCGCGACAGCAGCGAATCGATACCCACTCGAAAGAAATCAACGTCAAGATTATCAAACCAATTCCTCAATTCACTGATTAGGTCATCTTCTGTCTCGAAAGCCATGCCTCCTAAATGGCGCTTCAAGGATCCAAACAAATGAAAGTCAGAGGGTGCCAGGTCTGGACTGTGGGCAGGATGAGGAAGAATTTCCCAACAGTAGCGCTGCAGCCATTGCTGTGTAAGGTTTGCTGAATGAGGGGTCGCATTATCGTGCTGAAGCACAACACCCCTTCTCAAGAGCCCATGTCTTTGCGACGAATTGCTTCTTTAAGGCGGTCAAGAGTGCTGCAGTATCGGGCAGCATTGATACACTGACCCTGTGGCAAAATGT
>BLXT01007308.1:735993-754718 GCA_019648995.1 Plakobranchus ocellatus | reverse complement strand
TCTGTGTGAGTTTCAAATTTATCTGATCAAAACTCTTTGAGTTATGCCCCTTTTCCTGTTTCTTTTCGGATATCCCTCGTAGTTTGGGATTTTTTTTATTTTTTTTGTTTTTTTTCCGAGCTATCGTTAACTTTTCTATTGCATATTTTTTTTATGTGCTCCCTGCTGAAGGGCCTGGACAAGAGTCACAACAAGGAAACAAATCCCATACTTTGGTACAGTGTCTCTGCCTGCACGCGCGTGCCTGGTGTCTGAGTGTGCGTGTGTGTGTGTGTGTGAGCCATCCAAGAGGCGTAATGGTAACATAAATATGTGTTATTATTAACTTTTCAGCATTTTTTCTTGAGAAAGGTTTTCGTCCATTTTCTAATAAGTCTTTTGTTACTTTATAATTTTTTATCAATTTTGCTGTTTGCCAGACCTGGCTATATTATATTTTCAATCTCCGTGTTTCTATTATATTTCCGCCCCAGCTAGAGTCTCCAATTATATCTACTTATCTACCGGTACTTTTTAGTATTTTTATAGCCTTCATTTTATCAATTAATCTGACTCGATCGACCATTCTTTATATTTCTATTTACTCTACTAACATTCAATATATTTTAATAATAATATTTTACTTGTTTATTGTTTTCCAAATAAGATTGGGTTTTTTTTTTTATAAGAAAAGATCCTGTGATTTCAAGATTGATGGTGAATGTAAAATGGGAAAAATGCGAGTGTTAGCAGAATTAATGCAAACTTTGAGCGTCAAGAAAACTGGATGCTTCGTTGAAAAATGGGCTGGATATTGTCACAACAGGGTTGACCTGAGGAAACCTAAGATTCAGGAGAGCATTGCGCACGTCAACAATATTTTAATCTCAGCGTCCAATAACAGTGGTTAAATATTTCTTACTTGTTGCTCTCTTTCTCTGTTTTGTTTGGTGAATGAAAATGTTCATCCTCTATATTACACCTTCATTTTCAATTCCACTGAAGATTTCAAAGTTTGATTATGTTCGAAAAGTTACCTCATATTGTGCCCTTCAGTAAAACAAATGTATCGCATGGGCAATGCTTATGTAACTTAACATACAATAACTTAAAGCTTAAGTTAGATCTGAACGCAATTTCGGTAATATTATAAGTAAGTATACCTTCTCCTAATATAAATCTAAGTATGGGTGCTTTTACCCCCCCCCCCCCCCCCCCCAAAAAAAAAGACACGTTTTTCAATACATTTGTGTTCAAAGGTAACCGTTGAATAATAAACTAAGCTAGGTATCGCAGAATAAACACCACCACTCTAGCCGCCATTACCAAGTACACTAAATCGTATTGTAAATACATTAAAAATGCAATTAAAAGTGTGATGGGATTTTTTATGAAGTCTAAAACAGATCGTATTTTCACATTTCATTCGGGTTCTCTCAATCTATATTTATTATACAATGCCACTTTATTTTGTTTTCAAGAACATGATTTAAAAACCTAGATCTAGGCCTAGATGTAGATTCATACATAAAAGAGTTAAGACTCAAATCTAATATCAAAACAGGGGAAAAGAAGGCCTCGAGTAGATTATTCAAAATATGTGTTTTAAACTATTTAGTCTCTGTGCGTGTAAGGAGGATTGCATAAAGAGGGTGGGAGGGGAGAATTGGGCAGAGGGAAATAAAAATATTAAAGTTAGGTTTTAAAGAAAAACCTACATTTAGATCTACCTGCATTTTCATAAAGTTGGACGTTGCTCTTCAACACTTCATTCTGTAGCTCAAAGACTTACTGGAAAATATTCAGGTGGACGTCTGTTTTTGATCTATGATTATCTTATACAACGTATATCATTACTCCATGTCTCAAATTTGTCAACGTAGACACTCTTAACTAAAACCTTTCAAAAGTCTAAAAATTAAAAGACCAAAATCATTAAACTACTTTTATGGCACCGCTTTTACACAATCTGCACCAGTACAAACGAAATAATTGGCCAATATAGCAGCCACAGTTAGCTTTAGATCTAGATTTTTAAAATATTAAGTTTTTTTCTCGAAAAAAAAAGCACAGCCTGGCCTAAATGGTAATAAATAAATGTCGCACTTCGGAGGAAACTTTGTTAATGCATTTTTTCAAACAAAACAAAATCAAATAAAAAAATAAATAAAACTAATAAAAGCCATTTGGGTACACAAAAAACTAAGAGTAATCAGAACATTAATTATATTAGAATTTTATTTTTCATAAGAGATCCAGTTTTAATGGCTGTACTGCTTGTTATTGCATAATTTGTTAATTCAATACAATATCAATATGTCTGTGTTCATTATGTCAAAATTAGATGATGGAGTAGCTGGTATGTGTGAAAAAATTACTCTCCAATCAGAAATGGTACAATATGTGTGGGTCTTTATATATTTGTATATGTATATGTAAATGTATGTATATGATTATATTTATATATACATATACATACTTTATATATATATATATATATGTATATATGTATATATATATATATATATATATTTATATATATTTATATATAAACCCCCAAAAAAGTGCTCTCAGATATTTCCACAACAATGTGCAACTCAAGAAAGGGCTCCTTAATATTGAATTTATTTTCCATATTTCCCGCTTTACTTGTTTAAAGAGTACCTATCCGTGTCATTGTGGTTACGAAATCAAAGTTCAACGACTGAATCGACTTTTAATGTGATACGCTTAATAATAAATATATACTTTCACTTTTTTTTCTTCACTCGGGTATTTCGCCATCAGAATAATCGAAAAATGACACTTCAAAAAATACGATGGATTTCCTTGCAAGATCTATAATTATTTCAACAGGAAGCAAAAAATTGTGTTTTTCTGCAATCTTCGATGCAGCAAATAAAAAGTGCATGTTGTCACAGCAACAGTAAACGAGCAAATATTTTTTGTGTGCGTTTCAGAAGCAGCAAACGAGCTTGATTTATTTAAAGGGAGCCGTGGAAGGAAACAAGATTAGGAAAAGCTTTTTGTAACGATGTATTGGTTCAGGAATGATGAAGACATATTAGATCTTTCATATGGCTGCCTTGAATAAGAAATCAAAGATAATTTTAGCACAAAGATTTTTTTTTTTCATTTTTGTAAACAATGTGACACGGAAAAAAGGAAAAAAAGAAGGAGAGAGACAGTGAGAGACGGTAAGATCTCATCATGCAAAAGAGCACAGAGCTCATTCGGTTTGCTTCAAGAGCTCACTTAGTTACGAAATGTTTTCGATTTGCCTATGAAGCCTTTTAAATCAGTCTGAAACAGACAGAAAGACAGAGAGAGATAGAGAGAGAGCGAAAAAGAGAGAGAGAGATAGAGAGAGAGAGAAAGGAAGATGGAAAATGAGAGAGTTGGATAGAGCAGAACAATAATACAGGAAAAGGTACAATATGTTTGTGTGTGTGTGTGTGTGTGTGTGTGTGTGTTGTGTGTGCGAAAGTCAATTTAGGCAATGTGGAATGAAACGAAAAGCAACAAAAATGATTGGGAAGATCCTTCGGTTGTCTATGTCAAGTGGAAAAACAAGACTGGCAGTAAAATGTATGTGTGAAACAGAAAAAGAAGGAACTCTAGAGATAGACAGACATGCAGAAGGAATGGCATACCGTGTAAAGAGGAGGAGATTAAAGAAGGATTCAATGATAAGGCCTGGAACTTTTAGCGTTCTTGAATGTGTGCTCTCACTGCTTTTCTTTCTTTTTTCTTTAATTCTCATGGTGGCATGAAAAAAGATATAAACAATTTTGAGTGCTCTTCGTGGCCATCCCTGAGATCGACAAAGCCTAGCATGTGTAATTAGCTTGGTTTGTGACGTGCTGGAATTTATATTTTCACAATATCATCGCGATGTCAATATTATTCCAAAACTTTTCTTTTGAGCAACATCTTTGTTTCTCATTACTTTCATTGAGATCAATTGAAACTTTCTTTATATGGACAGTCCTCTATGACAACACTCAAAAAAACTGCAGCCGATACATTTCAGTGTTAACGTAAACGCATGCGAACGCATATTAGATCGATTGATCTGGAGAAAAGAAATTGACTTTGTTAATAATTTTCCATCAAAACTATGCGGTTTTCAAACGTACAGAGATGATCAGTTGATGACAATTTGTGAGAGGGAAAACACTCTCTTTTTATTTTCAAAGTTTTAAATCAAATTATCTCGCACATAATGGTAGATACGATATTTCTAGCAACAATAAGACCATAAATTTCTGGGTAATTGAATCTGGATTGCTACGTTCCATATTACTTTTTTATCTCTTTTTTCTCAGTCGCCAATAAGCCAATAATGTAACGACCATCATCTATAAAACCTAGTGAATATCTTTAATATTTGTATCCGTCTAAGATCGTACCAGTCTGAGAGGGTGTTTATTGTGGACTTTTCAAGACGATCAGTTCCTCGTATTTTCACAAACCTAATACGGCTACTTCTTTAGTCGTTGTTATATTGATTGTTTCTCATATCGCATGATGCCCCTGAACTTTATGAATTATATTTTTAAGTTTGTCATGCGTCTCGAGTTCTTCGATTTTTCAAAGCAAAGAAGTACTCAAAAGATTCCCTTGAAGCAAAGACTTCATGGGTAGTCTCTCATGAAACTTAAAAGAAAGTCTATTCAAGGAACTTGGTAGAGACACTTAAAGCGAGAAAAAATTGATTTTAAGACAGACATTTTTAGTTTATGAATGAAAAAGGGTAGTGCTTAAGCAAGAACAGTTGTCTGCATATCCGCTTTTTTTTTTTTTGCGACAGTGCTGATAAAAAATAGTGCCTAGTTTTTATTATTTAAATAATTAAAACCAATCACATAATTTATGCATTTTTCATAATATGAAAGGCAGTTGAAAATCTCGACTGTAGATCTAGGTCTTTTACTCCCTACTAATATGTAAACATCTCCGGAAGTTTCTTGAAGCATCACAGACTTATCTGGGTCTCTTTGTTACGATTTAACAACTTCCTGTAAACAATGTTTTTGCACCTTCTAAAACCTTCTAGAAATTCCTAGATCTTAAAGGTAGACAAGCTAAAATAATAATAGCACTGCTAAACTAACGTAGACGTGGCATAAACCGATTTCAAATTTGAGTGAATATTACAAATAAACATGGCTAAATGAAAAGATCATCTGTACCAAATGTAGATCTAGATCAATTTCACAGTTTTATCATATGCGCCCGTATTTCTCCTGTTTGCCAGAACTTCTAGCACGTAACCTAGGCCTGTTTACGCTATTTTAAAAGTTCAGCTGTTGAAATGTGAGACTGCGCAAACTCGAAAAATCATTCGCTCTGGTTGGTTTGATGATATTAGAAATAAAGTGATGTAAACGGCGCTGCTATACAATCTAAACCAGCGCAGACAGTACTGAAAATCCAGCCAGTGATTTGGATACCATTGCCATCAACAGGTTCGGCGGGAGCTACAAGCTTAAAATCGCCGTAGTCGTGAAAAAGCTCTCTTGCGAAATTAACACTAGTACTATAACCTCTGATCACCCCATAAACTTATACATATGTTACATTATATTTCTCTTCAGTTTCCAAAATAATTCCTCTCCCACACTGAGTATGGAATGTCAAACTCACCTGCTTCTCATTTTCTTTCTGAGTATTCAGCCTGACGGTGATGCAGTTCCTGGTCTCCAGGAATGCCTCCCTCTGCTGGGCTTCCATGGGATAGTGAAAGAAGATACCGACCACGTTCGTGGCTAAGTAGATCAGAATGTTCGAGACTACCTAAAGAGAAATAGATACAAGAAAGAAGTTTAACACAGATAGATGGAAGGAGCAATTTTATCAGATCTCACAGAAATGTACACACACACACACACACACACACACACACGCACACAATGGTCCATTGTTTGTTAGTTCGCTTTTTTAGTGGAGAGAAAAAAATCAAAAGTATTGCGTTTTCATTAATGGTATTTTTCAACTTGATAAACAAAAAAAACATAATATGAATAAATGATAATTAAGGTACAAAAAATCGTTTTCATTAAATGTATTTTTCAACTTGGTAAACAAAAAAAGCATAATATGAATAAATGATAATTATGGTACAAAAAATCGTTTTTATCTGCCTGTACTTACTCTCTCTCTCTCTCTCTCTCTCTCTCTCTCTCTCTCTCTCTCTTGGTCTCTCTCGCTCGCATGATCGATCTCTTTTGCCTTCCTTTTTTTCCTCTTATTTCTCTGCTTCCTCTCTTTTTCATATTTTTTTGTACATCTCGTTCGAATCTCTCTCTCTCTCTCTCTCTCTCTCTCTCTCTCTCTCTCTCTCTCTCTCTCTCTCTCTCTCTCTCTTTCTTTATCTCTTGCTATCCATCTATCTATCTATCTATCTATCTATCTAGCTCACTCTTTTGACGTAATCTTCATCATTAAAAATCTTTCAAAATGAGAAAGAAAAGAGAACAAACTTGACAGACCTTGAGAAAGTCAAAGCAGTCAATATTTAAATAAATACATAAAAACGCCTTCATGAAAACCCTCGCTCGATCCTTATATTTTTACACGCAGTAGAGACAACCAAATCATCGTTGTTTTCGAGTTCGTTCATGGAAAAACAGATTTTAACAGATGCTGCAGTCAAAAGAAACAAAACAAAAAAATAGGGAAAAAATGATGTTAAGCAGAACATAGAATGTTTTCAATCAGGCGTTATCTTTCACACAGCAATGACAATGGATCTAGACATGGCTGATGAGGATTGAAGACTGTACAAAGCGCTGCATGTTTGCAAATAAAACAAGAACAAAAACAACTACAACAAAATCTTTCTTTCAGTAATCTTCATTTTCTCCACTATTTACATTCAAAATACGTAGACAATCCTTTTTATGCACGTTTTCACAAATTTTATAATAATGTCCTTTGTTTGAGCCAACATTTTGCTTTGAAAATAATGTATCTATATTGTTAGCAAATCAAAAGAAGGCTGTATTTAAAGGAAACCTCTAGAATTGTTGCAGGTTGGCAATCTTAATATAATTTTTAGAAACAAAAAAATCTTTGAAAGCTTTTGAAATCTTAAGATTGAAAATTATGACGCTGTTGAAAGAATTTATTTCATCTACTTTTTCCCAGTTGTTTCTGCCGAGAAATTAATTTTAAAAATAACCGAAATTAATCATAAGAAAAGTATTATACTGAGTCCTGACCAATTGAGTAATTTTTAATCAAGCAACCATCATGCCAGTTGTTTCTTGTGTGTTTGTTCAATATTATTTTTTTCGACATGCTTTTTTCTTTCTTTCTTAGAAATAGAAAAGGCATGTCAACAAAAAATATTTTTTTTTAAATGTTCTTGCATTTAATTAACTCGTTATTCAAGTCTCAATTCTGACAATCTATTATAGCAAATGTTAAAAAAATCAATGGTGCCATCAATCATGTAAATTAATGAACGCTCGGCCCAAGAGGACCGATTTTCTTTTCTAAAATCATCTTCTTACATTTCTATGCTGCTTGCTTAATTTTGACGAAACATTATTAAAAAGAAGTTGTCCATTGCACAGATTGATCTGATCTGTTTTCTTTTTTGGCTTTGTTTATACAAAATATGCGACTCTATTTAACGGACGGTGTAGTCAGTCTATAAGGAAGCATTTCGTGCAATTCATAACCGATCTAGCTCTGCTAGTACAGTAGATCTAAATTGTAAAAATAGCGAAATTCTTTTGCGCAATACAGCAGAGTGCAGTTTTCTTAAAAATAAACCTTGGTAGGTGTAAACAATGATTTTAAAAATTCTCCTTGTTTAGACCAATAGTTTTTCCAATCGTAATTTATGTCAGGACGTGCAATCATAACAGTTTACATTTTTTTTTTCAATCAATAACATAAAATATAAAATTCGCTCCATCGATTTGTTTCCACATCAATACTTACCTTAAAATGAAAGGTTTATGGTCATCAACCCAGAATGAGTACAAATCTATGACGACGAAAAATTCATATTTCTTTCATTTCCTTTTTTGCACGGCTTTGGAACACTAATGAATTTTCCGGCCAAAACCTAATTTTCTCTCGATTCAATTTCAAGTTGATTATCACAGCAATAAAATGCAAGGCTGTGAACACCTTGGCTTGGTAGTGAACTATATATAGACCATTATGGCCTATCAATTGGGCTCGATTTTCTCGAGGTTTCAAAAGCAAAGTTTTAACGAACCCACTTAACTTATATTGATATCAGGCCTGATCATTACGCCTTCTTGCACAACATATCTATGTTCTCTATCGCAGATTTCTTTAAACTCACTAGACCCGCATTAAGTACTTGCAGGGAAAAGGATTTTACTGTACTATCTTTGGTGTGAAACAAAGCATATTCCGTGTTTGCGGAAATGGAACAGCTATATATGGACTATCACTATCCATGGAAGCTACATTTAATTCGTGGTAATATCTGGCTATGATGAGGAATCTGAAGTTTATCTTTTCTGATGTACCAAATTGACACAGATTTTTTCTCTGAGTTGTATACAATTTAACTTCGTTTACCATTATGTTCTAAGTGCCTTGTGGTTTCATCTTTGAGCCTTCCAATAGTGTTGATGTCAAGCTTCAAGGCAAGTTAACTACCAAGGTTTTGCAATATTTGCCCCGTTTAAAATAATTATTTTTTAAGAATTGGTTTTCATCAATTTAAATCTTTTATTTCCTTTGTATATAAGTTATCTTTGACACTTGTCTTATTTTTCACTTCCATGATTTTCTTTGTATTGGTGCCTACCTTTGTGATTTACATCTGGCGGTGAGTTGTCACGAAATAAACCATTAACCAATGATTCAGAGCTAGGCAGATAGACAAGTGCATTATCATTAATCTTCTGTATTCGACTGAAATCCAGTCAGATAATACAAGATTAGTGTCATTGATAATGTGCCAGAATGTCGAGGAGTTAAAAAGAAAATGAGAATGATACCCTTTTGATTTGCAGGAAGATTGTAATGCAAGTGCAGCTCTTACCTTCGAGCAAGATAAATCACTTAATAAAATACAATTGTAAGTGCTTTTTAATCTTTGTAAAGTAGATCTTGATAAAGCGATTTATTTTCGTCGGTTAAAAATCTCTCCCTAGATTGCCCTTTTTAAATAGACGAATTAATTGAGACTGATAAGAACACCGATTTCACTATTCCAGCATTTCAAAGGAAATAACCTAAATCTATGCCCAGATTATTTTAGCCTCACTACGAGTATTATTGAGTTCAGGCTCATCATATATTGTTTAAATAAAAGCAAATTTTAACGTGGGTTCCAAAGCTAAGTTCTACATCGACTTTCTTAGTACACATGACAGAATCTTTGACGGATTTTTTTTTAAATTCCAACGTACGAGATTAATACTGTATGTCATAGAAGTCCTTTTTCATTGTTTGCTATCAATTAGCTTTATTTAATTTTATGAATATTTCTTTTTTTTGTTTTTTGTTTTTTTTATAAATTAACGTACACACATCTTAAATATATCCATTCATTTTTGTGTTATCAATGCGTAAACTTTGGCTATTGCTTTGTTTATTTTCTTTAATCTTATTGCACTGGAGCTAAGCTCAAACGTGCCTCTCAGGTCTCAAGTGAAAAAAAGGACTATCATGGCCTCTCGATTGCATTCCAGAATGGAGAAACGCAAAATAAGCGGGAGAGAAAGACACACACACAGACATACAAAGGGACAGGCAAGGAAACAAGGAGAGAAAGACGAACAGATGGAAGTACATTTTTGTGGGGCGTCAATAAAATTCACAAAAGTATAGATATGTTACTCTAGATAGTCCATATTATGTGGGCATATTTTAAAATCCCGGATTGTTTCAAAGATATGCAAAGCGACATTTTATAACCCTATTTAAACCTTATGAAGCACGCGAAACAAAATTTTACAGGTAGACATTTTAATCAGCCACAAATCTGATGATGTTACGTTTTTTTTTTTTTTGCGTAAACTGCTCATGAGACTCCATCACTGTTGATTTCTAGGTCCCTAGAGTCATATGCGTCTGAATCTGATAGAGTAATATTATAGATCCTAGATTTCTAGATCTATACCTGATTTTAATCTGCTAGACTGCCCAATAGATCTATGACTCTATCTTGGGTAGTATTTTCTTATCCCAAATTTGCTTTATACATTTATAGAACGACATTTTAAAACTCTGTTTGAACCTCATTAAGCATGCGAAGCAAATATTGCAGGTGAACAGGACCGTGTTTTTCTTTGGTTTTTGGGGGGCTTTTTTTTCTTCAATCCGGCGGCAGTTGGAGTGATGAAACCTCTATTCTAGGAGGGTTTTTTTTTTATTAAAACAAATTGGTATAGGCATTACACGTTTCAGCCTAGATCCTTTATAATAAGAGGATAAGATTAGATTTCCACATGTACATCTCTAGAGTGATCTATGTCTTAATTCGCTGTGTAATTGTATCTATCAAGATCTAAAATAATACAATAATGGCAAGTGTTCGACAGTGAAACGCTATTCCTCAAATGGTTTACTTTGTTAATTCCGAGAATAACAGAACACTCCTGGCTATAAGGCTGTGGAGTTGGGCGGCAAAAGTAGTGTAAGAAGCCTTATAGGTTTCTTTTTTTTCTTTTTTGCTACGTCTTATAAATTCGTCAGTTCATCGAGAATGGTATTGCTTTTTTTAATCATCGGAAAAGAGGCCAAGATTTTTTAAGCTTTTCAGTGTATTCTCATAATATTAGGATCATAGAATCTAAGGTCCCTGTCGACATAAATTGGCAAACCATTTGCTAAACATTGAAACTGGCAAACAAGCAAGTTCATTTGGGACCAATTATACTCGTCTTTAAAACTAAGAACCATAATTCCAAAGTTATTTTTTATATCTAATGAACACTAAGGGAAGGGAAGCTCAGATTTTGAAATACTTAATCGACAGAAGAAAAAATTAACAAAAAAAAATGTGTCCATCGAACAAAATTATGTAAACGTAACGAGCTGATCAGGTAGAAATAATGTCTATATGAAAAAATTACCATAGGCAAACAAAATCATTGCACTTGAGACTGCAGAGCAACATCAGCTACAACTAAAGTATTAACACAAATATAAAGGAACATAATTTAACATATACATGATACAGTTTGTTTAGTGAGCGGATTTTTCGGGTCCGCCTCTCCCTGGATAACAATATTTCAGTTTCCGAGCATTATTTTGCACAGATTGCGAAATACTCGCCATGTTGATCGTTGAGAGGCTATCAATTCCCATCTGGGGCCAGGTTCGTTATTCCCCGGCGCAGCGATAGTCTGAGACGATAGTTCTTGCAACGTGCTGATGGTGAAAATAATGATTACTCAACACTAGCAAGTCCAATGGTAGGGCAGATAGTTCGCCCTGTCCCAACCATCAACTGAAGCCCGTGCCTCTCAGGTCTCGAGTGGAAAAAGGGACCATAATGACCTCTCAGTTGCACTCCAGAATGGAGAGACGCTAACTAAGAGAGAGAGACATACACAAATACAAAAGGATAGATAAAGAAACAAGGAGAGAAAGACGAACAGATGAAAGTAATGGTAGAGGTAGAGAGAGACCGATGACTAAGAAAAACGTCGAGACAGGAGCAAAAAAAGAGAGAAAAAGAGAGAGACAGACAGACGGACAGGTTGACTGACAGGTAGACAACAAGGCAGAGAGAGCCAGATTCTGTATAACCTATTGCAAAAAAATATTGATAACAAGATTGAGAGGGCTTCCTTTGCAGAGGGAAACAACTATATAAAGACATTATATTTTGTTGCTTGAGCTTCTCTTACCATTGATGGGAAAGATAGTTCAAACATCATAATATATAGCTTATCATTATTGCAACTTCGAATTCACTTGATAGTATTTATATCCTTTCCAAGTATGGCGTTTCCTGTTCTCGTACTTTTATTGAGCTTTCCTCGTTTTGAGTGAAGCACGATTCCGAGCAGGTGGAATTTACGATTGGGCCTTCAAGTCAGTGGAATGAAAAGAGGAAAGGGCTGTTTATTCTGCCCTCTCAACAGTGCCTATGAGGGCAATTTTTTGTTTTCTTTTGTTTTCTTTTGTTTAATGAGAATTGGACTCGCAATGAAGGAAAAAAAGTGTTTTTTCTCTTTTCGTCGGTTGTTATGTTATTGCATTCTTACCCCTCCAAAAACTTAAACTCAAATTTCTATTTTCTCCGAAACAAAGTAATCGATTACTCAGAAATGTATCACCCACTTAAATATGTGCAAGCAATAGATTTTTTTCAATGCGTAAGAACGTACAGTGAATCTTTTTTTTTTTTCAAACGAAACACACAAAAGTTCGAAATTTTCAAAATTTAACAATGAGTCTGAAACAAAAAAAATGTACAAGTTACAAACAAAATTTAGATAGTGCCTTAAATATTATTCATGCCAATTGCCTGCAAAAGTCGTTAGGCAAAGACAAAAGGAAACAAAAAAATTATTTCAAGAACGCTTTTAATGAGAAAAAACTCTATTAAAGTTCTATTCTTTGAATGAATATTTCAATAATCTTTCTTTATTTACTCCTAAAAGAATATTTTATTTGGTTGGTTTCATGGTCAAATCTAAGGTAGCATGCTGAACCGTATGCCTCCTTCAAAATAACTAAAATTTTTATTGTAAAGATAGTGTTTGGATTTTTCAAACAGCAGATAATCCGTTTACCCTCATTTGCAGCCGTTGCTGCCGTTTTGATATTCCCAAAATATTTGATACTGATACTATAGTTAAGGATTTTTTTTCTTGATGTCGATAAAGTTCAGTATTACCTTTCCAAAGATTAAAGACATGCCAAATTGCAAACTCAGAGGGCTGCCGGTTCCTACCCTCCCCTTTTTGAGATTTCTGTTCAACATGGATGGCTTTGGTCAGAATGAGAGGTTTTTGTTTGTTTGTTTTTTTTAAAGAAAGAGATAAAGATAACTTTTGGGTTTATCCCACAGTCTCTCACAGGTTACTCAGGGGACAGTTTTACAGCGCGTATAAACTCAAAAAAGATGAGTTAAAATTATTTTGTTACTTTTGAATATCCAAGCCTCAGTTTTTGTTTTTCTTTTTTATTGCTCACCAATTGTTAAGGAATAGATAAGTTTGATAACCTCTCCGTAAGGTGAAAGCGATTACTTTATCTCTTTAGTGTATTCCTATGACTTGGAAAAATCATAAAGGAGCCACCCCCCAAATAACCTAAAGAGTGTGCAATTTATTTAAGGATAGAGAGATCGATTTTTTTTTTTTTTTAAGGGGGGGAGGGCAACACCATTTTTTCCCTACAATCGAGTAAAATAAATATCGATTAAGATCTTTGGCATCACTGGGGTTTCATACCTCTGGACTTTGATTGCTATAGTGGCGGCCGCCATCATAAATTTCGACTGATTAATCATATGAGTCTTAAAATCGATTTCCTTTGCCGGGACACCATTTAGCACAGCCATTATTATTGGATCAAAAGAACTTTGTGGTCTGCAATATGGCACTAAATACTTCAGAAATTGAGTTTCCAGAGAACAGTGAGATGGCAAATTCACAAATAATTGCAGCTTCCAATGCCCACGAAACCACAATACCCTTTTCCCAGTATCAAAGCGCCCTTGACCACGATATATAATCAGCCTCTGAGGAGCCGCAGAGTGCAGAAGCTGACCATTCTGATAGCTGAAGATATACCCGCAAAGATAGAGCAAGGAGAGAGCCATAATGAAATTATGACAGCATTTTACGTTGAGGGGGGATTATCGATAGCTGGAGCTCATAAAGATGCATCCACACACAGGCAAACTCATCCCAGCTAAGATCTGGTTAACCGATCAGAACTAACATAGTTCCTATTGTTTTTAATCCAACTCTTGATACAAATCCACCAAAGTAATTTCGTCGCTACTAATAGGATTGTTAGTCACCTCACCGTTGTACAGTAATTCTCCAAAATTGAAAAAGGTAATTCTTCTTACTTACAAATGTAATGGTTCATCGACACCAAGGCTAGATCGATAAGAAAAAGCTTTTTTTTAATGCCATCAGGACTTTGATCTAGTGGCAGTGTGATTAAAAACTTGCTTAAAATAAAATTTGGCATGCTAAAGTTTTCAACATGTATGAATATCTCGCTGTAACTAAAGAGCAAAACAAAAAAAAAATCACGAAAACACTATCTAAAATATTGGAACATCGTATTCTCTTTCTTTCCATTTTAACCGAAAAAAAATGTTCTACACTTGGATAGTTATTGCGAATAAACGTTGTGTGCTTCCATATGTGAATGTGTGTGTGTGTGTGTGTGTGTACGAAGGATTTATTTTGCTTCAACGATAAATTGAGGACGGCACATTGCTTCTTATGGAATGACTGTTTTACTTTGCGTATGTAAATTTTGAGTAAAAGTTCCTCTTATTTATCTATTTAAGATGCGCTCGAAGATTTTTTTTTTTTCTGCCTTTGCGGTCACCTTGCAAATGTCCATAAAAATTAATGACAAACATACAGTACGTTTTTCAAATTCTGGAACTTTTTTTTCCTGGGTATGCCTGCTTTTGGTCTCTTTACTTCTGTCATCCCTTAGCTCAGGGCAAAAAGATAATGTCTCGAACTGCATAGCTTTCTTGCTCTCTCTCTCTCTCTATCGAGAAAGAAGGGTATGGTGAGTGCGGTGGGGTAAAGAGAGAGAGAGAGAGAGAGAGAGAGAGAGAGAGAGAGAGAGAAATCTAGGGTTCGATGGCCTTTAAACAGAAGGGGTAAACTCAACTGAAAGAATTGACAGCATGGTGAACTCAGGGGAGGTCACGACGGAATAAGCCAGCAGTGGAGCGCTTGCTTCACCAACTGCTTCATGCTTTCCTAGCAAGACAAGTGCCGCAAGGGACGTCACCTAAGTTTACAGCGTACGCGCCTATTCAAGCCTCATAGAATTTATTTTATGTTTTCGCTTTTTGGCGGGTTTTTTATTTAGATTGTTTTTCTTCCTGATCAAAGCAAAAGAATATAACATAACCTTTATAATCTCTGAGAATTTTCTATAAGAGTTTTGGGAGCCTGTAAAATATAAACTCGTCTTTTTGATAAAAGTGGAAATTATGATCTTTCGATCTTTTATCAGAGATGGCCCAAAACTATGTTTGTTTTTTTTCTTTTTATTTTTTTCTTAACCAAAATACATTTAAACATGATGTACAAGTTATGCTTTTTCCGAAATTTGGAAAATGTATTTATAGTGGAAAAAAGATAATAGTATTAACCAAATTAGTCTTTGAAAGTGATTCTAAAAAATTATTAAGGAGTTCGAAAAAAAAAACATTAAAAAATGATTTATAAGAAAAGAAAGCACATTATGCTATTGTCTTAATACTTTAAAAAGGCTTTAAATTATTTCGCCCACTTGTCGACCGAGCTATTTTCAAATCGGAGGCTGGGCAATACGACAGGTTTTAATTTTTTGTTATTCTGAAATGTTCATCAAACGCGTCAAAGTGTAGAATATTTAACAGATTATTGAAATATCAGAACATAATACCGCCACAACCTTTCGTGTATTTCAAAAGGGTCGGAACCACAAATGAGCAGCAGTTGCAAGTTTCAAGGAGTATTGATCGGTTTAGCGTTGGCGTGAGGAGCCAGCTGTTGTGTTCCACGGTAATGAAAGCATGCCAAAATAGCATTAATGACAAATTTAATGTAGGCTTTCTCAAGCTAGCAGTACCAAGCCTTTCGGGTTTTTGTTGTTTTTTTTTGGGTTTTTTTTTGTTTTTTTTTTTTGTCTTTTTTTTAAATTCGCTCTTGCCACCTGCTCCATTCTGTACTTTGTACACAGGCTGAAGACTACCAAGGTTCAAATATTATGCAAAAGACGGTTTATAAATAAATATAGCTTATATATTCAATTACTCATTAGGTTCATAAATAAGTGTTATCCGTGGAACATAAAGTTCCAAGAATTGTTATGCAATCCGTGAGATCAAAATTTCCTTCACTCGAAGTCTTATCAGCAAGACTTTTTTGCCTCTATAACAGAGCAAGAAAACCAACTTGACTTGATCCTCAGCGTTACAATGAATTATTTGGAGCATCAACTAAACTGCACTTAGCTTCTGGCGTTACAAGTCATCCGATGTAAATCAAGTTTAGCAGAATTTTCGTACCGTCAGAACGTTTTCGATACAATCAACACTCGTGGGCAAAACGAGTAAGACGGCACGGTGAAAACTCAAGTAGGCCATGGTAAATAATCAAGAAGACAATCTCGAAGAGAAAATCAAACGGAATGCATAAAGACAAATAGTATAGCAACACCTTCTGTTACAATCATCATCATATCTAACGTTTCTCGGGGTTCTATCTTGTTTCTAACATAAGATCCATGAAAGATTGGACCTTCTCTCTTCCTTCAGCCACTTTCGCTGTTACAAACCAGGTTTCTATGTCCTGAGTCAATCTTTGGCTTGTTTTTCTATTCTCCTCTCTCCTCTCCCTCCTATGTTATTATCCAATAGATGTTTCTCTACCGATTTGTGACTTTGAAATTTGTTTTACTGTTCTTGGGTGAGTTTATGTTTCCATACTTTTCAAATACTACTAAAATAGTTAAAACAAAAAAAGGATTTAACCAAGACATCGTCAAAAATGTCTGGTTCTTTGTCTCTATATGAGAAAATGCTTTTTTGGCACAAAGAAAATGCAAGACTACCTAAGTAAATCAGTAACAAGTCACTATGGATACTTCTGCAATAAAGGCTTTTACAATTTGTTAAATACTCAAAAATGTTCAACTTTCAACTGATTTAGCCAGGTTGCTTAACTATTATCTGTCACACTGACCTTAATACAACAGTTATACTGCGCCTCACATCAAATTAATAATATTATATATAAAAACGGATTGCGTCAAGTCAGCTACTTTACAGAACTTGTAAAGATTTCACTGGTAGAGGTCCCATTTTTCATAAAAACTGATTAGTGAAGAAAAAAATATTGAAAAGAGCATGTCGAGCGACTTTTGTGACCTATTTAACGTAAGTCTTCGATATTTTTTTTCTTCAGCAGGATGATGTTATTTGCGATTGAGAATTCCAATGGGTTTACAACCATAAGGACATCAGAAATAGCAAGAACCAGCAAAAGCACACGGTTTGAAATATCCAATCCTATCTCAAACGACATGATAATTAAAAACCAATTTACCGACTGTTTCAGTTCTCAGAAACAAATTATATTTACGGCGGCTCTGTGATTTAAATAAGATGCAGCGGCGTAGTATTTTGATACACGAACAAAGAGAAACGGTACACGTGTTTTGACACTTAAAGCAGTCGTTTGCACCTGTATGGTTTGAGCCTTACAACGGCGGGAAAAGTCTCTCCACAGGCAACCAAGGAACAAAAAAAATTAAATAAATAAAAAAGTTGAAGATCTGAAGCAAAACACAAAACATCAATTCGCATCGATCAATGTTCCGGATAGTTTTTAAAGAATCAATCGCATGTTGACTTAAAATTTGTCTAGCGTCATCGTTTGATTCCATTGAAAATGAAAACAAAGAAGAGAAACAACACAGCAGAAAACGTGTTGAGAACATGAAAGTATTAGATCGAAATGGAGACATACTTTTAAGTCATGAACCTTTATGTAGGATGTAAGTCAGATTTAGGCATAGCGAGCAAGTCATTGTAAGATGAATAACTCGATATTATTTGCTATGTAAACCTCGCTAACACTTACTCCAATTGATGAAGCATATTTTTTTTAAGTCAACAAAATGAGACAATAAAGGCTATCTGTAGGAAAATGAACACAAGATTCTACTGGATAAGAGTGTAGTCGCATTTTAAAAGCGCTTTTTTAGTAGAATGAACCTTATTTGGGAAAAAAAATTTTAAATGAATTTTACGCATGTAAGTTTTTTCTCAATATTTGCCAATAATAAATTGGATGCAACTATAAATAGTAAAATGAATTATTTTGTATGTATAATACAAGTACAACGCTTTCAGGATGAAAAGAAACGCAGAGAAAGGTAAGCAGAGAGGACAAAGAGATAGCAAACAAAAAAAAAAAGACAGACAGATAAACTAAGAGGACATAGAGACAAAGAGTGAGAGTAGACAGACAGATAGAAACGCAGAAACAGAGAGTCTTACAGAGATAAAGTCAGAGAAAGAGAGAGAGAGAGAGATCAATGGCAAGCAATGTCTGGTTGGTTTAGGGAATTCAATTTTGTAAAGACGGATTAATGCTTGAAGAAGATTACTTTCGCGGCAGCCCGTAACGTGTCCACCTAAAACAATATATTTATTCGGCAATGTAGAGGCACAATTTGGCAGTATTTATCTTTTGTTTATGGTGAGCTAATACCTCTTTTAAAGCCGGTCCTATTCAGCTTTCAAACCGGCTTGCGTGCTAGCTATACATTGGGAACTGTTATTCAAATACTATTTTTGTTCGGTCAGCCAAATTCTAACCCGTATAAACCCCTCCCGCTTACGTTTAAGGCTTTTTTAGGTTTGGTTTTCTTTAATATTTTTCTCTTCAATAATTTAATTGACCTACGGTTAGATTGATATAATGTAAATGTTTCACTCCTTTTTGTTTTTCCTTTTAATTTAAAATATGTGAGATAGGTAGGGTTTTTTTGCTGTTGTTGTTTTTTTTGTGTGTGTTTTGGGGGGTATT
>BLXT01007308.1:688611-699976 GCA_019648995.1 Plakobranchus ocellatus | reverse complement strand
GTTGTATGCAATGTGGTACAAATTGAATACATAAATTTTTCGTCAAAACGAAAACATAATTCTTTTAATTATGTTTTTAATTTGTTGGTATGGCAATATAGTTTTACTTTTATTCTCTAAACAGACAGAAGATGGATCTGTGTTGCTTGTTCAATCATGTGCCTCTATCAAAAAGAACTTGAGTTTATATAACTTTTATAATAAGGTATTATTTGTTCTTTATATATACGTCCTTTCAAGTATTTTTCTCAAAGCTGGATTTTCTCTGATTGCATTTCTTGATACTACAACAAGAAATCACACATTCGTTTTAAGTGTTTAACTAGATTAATGGCTTGACTTGAAGAAGAGGCAAACAGTGGCCAAACAAAAATTATACACAAAAGTGAAATAATAGCAAAAGTACGTAAAAACTTTTCGTCTTTTGCAGTTTGTAATTAATCTGTTCTGTAGAGTCGAAGCCATTATTATGCAGGCGAAACGTTTTAATTAAAATTGCTACCAATTATCTTTGTAAAATATGTATGTTCTAAGTGGCAACTGTTTCCTTCTTCTTTAATTTTAATTCAGTTGCTATCGCATCCTTTCGATCCTAGATTTTATATTCTTTGTAGTTCTTCCTCAGTGATGATACCGCCCATTTATGGTTAAAGTTTTAGGGAAGAAAGATCATAAAAGGTCTGAGCCTTGTAAATGAAAAGATAGAGTATAAAAAGAAAGTTTAAATATCATTATCCTTTGTTCATCGCTTCGATAATTAAGGTCAATAGAGCTGCTTTGCAAAGAAAAAATCGCATCGAAAAAGGGGAATTTCTAAATGCCCACAGCAACTTTAAAAGAATTGAAACTGTTTTGTCCTTGTTTTTGCATTATTACTTGGGCTTGCAATAGCTTCATGAAAAATGTGTACCATTATGGGTAATTTTTTTCCTTTTTTCCCCTTGAATCAATCAAAATGAATTTTGTATGATTAATAGCAATGATAACTGCGTCTTTTATTATCACATGTCTATTTAAGCTGGCAAAATATTCATTTGATTTTTTTTTTTTTATAAATTGCCTCGAAGTAAAATATTATGTAATATAAAGCCTCATGAACAATTAATCTTTTTTTTTTATTTTAGCTTTGCCAGTTTGTGAAACAGAGGCTAAAATATGATATATGTAATATAGGTCAATACTAATTTTGTTACACTGAAAAACGGATGGGAATGTCAATTTAAAAAAAAAAACGGAACCGGTACTAACAAAGAACTCCAATAAAGAAAAGTCACATTTGGCAATATTTTAAAACAACATGTCAGCGTTTTCCCCTCTTACCTCATTATCTTCGGAGGGTAAATCGTTCACCGATAGGTGAGACATACTACCCGCATTTTGAAATAGCTGAAAGCAAGTTAAAGGCAAAAAATGGATGAAAGAGTGAATTTGTTTGCGATTTTTTACAGACCAATACTAACACGCGCCCGTGAATCTAAAATTACCTCTCTGAAGAAAGATTTCCCCTTCTGTATTTTTTTATGGTAACATTCACATACTTAAGATGACAGGTAGGCTTGAAAACTTTTGCAACTGCAGTGAGTATAGTGTCCTTCGCACTTTTAGTGTTTGTTGTGTACCTTTATGATGTGACTGATTTAGCTTTCAATTATGCAATACAGTACTATATATAATAACATGTGTGCGTGTGTGAGGCATATTTCAGTTTATATTTATCTTTACATTGTTTGTGTTTAAGAGACTTATGCAACAAGTTATCACCAATCTTTGTAAACGGTTATAATGATTTATGAAGAGCTTATTTTATAACAGAAAAAGAGATACAATATAAATATACCGAACAAACTCACAAATGCATCTCTCTGTGAATGGCAGATATATCGCAATGCAATCATATATACTGGCGTATTGCATACCTTAGGCTTATATTTTGAGTGTTCATTAACATTCGTCATAGTCTTACACTAAGCATTGATGTGTACACATTCTCATAATGCAAGAGCATGGACTTCCAAGCACCAATTAAAGTATTTAATGGCTATCTAATCAATATACACTCCCATGTCTTAAAAAACGCCACTTTTGTCTAGAAACTTTTGAACTTTTCAATCACCTTGCTAAGATTACTTGAAAATATTTGTCGAAAGTATTAGAGCTCACCTCTGATTGTGTGTACAGGAACTGGAAGCTAAACCTTGAGGTTAGCGCCACCTGGAACAAGGGCAGCAAGATGCCGGCCAATACGGCCACGCATAAGTTCACAGGGATGCCGGTGTATACCATGTAGACGAAGTACACTGTCACCCAGAATCCGTTGTCTACGGACGAAGGCTGAAGGTCTATGGAGATAGTGCATACCACGCCCAGCAACAGCAACAGCGATAGATAGCACATCACCTGCTGGGCGCCGCGCTCCAGGCAGATGCGATAGAGAAGCACTTCGAGGAGTACAAATAGAGCGATTATGATGCCTAAAACAATGCCGCGCAACGGGTTGGTGTGTCCGGAGCTGTAAGCAAAGGCGAGCAACATGCAGCAAAGGATGATACAGATAATGTTCATTACGGACATCGATGACTGATCCACCTGAGGAGCAGAATTAATTGTTTATTTGCAAGGATGGAGCAAAAGACAGTGAACAGACATTTATTGATCTTAGAAAGCTTACTTTTTCTCACGAACTTACACAATTTTTCTTCAAAACTTTTAATTATTGACATGCATGTTTATGAGATATTTTACTCAACCTAACAAAAAAAACCATAAAGGGGAATCTGGTATTAGTAGTTTGTAGGCTGTCTTTTGGTGTTTTATCCAAATGCCACGTCTTTCTCTTAAAATTTAATGGCAAACAATGATGTTCCTCAAATAGGCAAAAACATCCTACACACTTTTCGTCAGTGACAGCACCAAACGTGGGTTAAGAATAACTTATTAACTTCGACTCTTATCTGAAAAATGGAAAAAATGGGGTGATCAGACTGACTGATATCAATTTTAAAAATGTAAGCTAACGAACCCATGGAGAAATGCAGTTTCAGTTGTACGCACCTTAATAAAATATCGACGGTAAAGGTTCTCTAAATTCCGATCTGCGAAGCGTTTGGACCTGAAGATGTTCAGGATACGCCTGAGGCTGAATGGTGAGGGTCGCTGCACCACACTAACATCGGAGGTGAAAGAGCTGCTCACAGTCGGAGAGCCACTAAGGTTGCTTTGTCTGCGTTCTTCAGCCCGCAGCTCTTCCGTCTTTTGTGCGTAGCTTTCCTCCCAGGCCACCTTGATGGAAGCCTTGCGGCTATTGCGATGGTTGTTTTGGTGGTTGGTTTCCATGGTTGTATACATCTGGGCCTCTTCTTGCGACGACTCGAATCCCATTCCACGACAGTAGGTAACAAGATCAGCGTCCTTACCACGGGCAGCGTGGGCGAAGCGTGCATTGCTGGATCCGTGATTTCCTCGGAGAATCGTTCCTTTTTTCCATTATGCTGCGATATTAACGTGAAAATCGCTGAATCTATGAATAAGCTCTACCGTTTCATCTGAAAATGTACGTGTATATGATATAAACTGATTCGTCGTTTAGTAGTAGTATTTTTTACTTTTTTTAGTACAAACGTGCATGGGCACCGACTTTAATTACGCTATTCCATTTGATCTAATTACTTTCACATATTTCAGAAGTGATAAAAAAAATATAATTTAATAACATGGCATTTATATTAAAGACAAATTTATATTGTAGCCATGTACATCAGGTATATTAAAATCTACGTTGCCTTTCAACGACCATATTATTTAAAAATACGTTTCATATAAAAAATTACACAAAATATTTTTCTGTTTCATATACTTTTATCCAGCACAATATACACTTGCAATATATAATTTAACAGTTACCTGTAAGGGTAACAAAATAAAACATTTAACAGGTACGTTGAGATAAAGTGTTCAATTAGTTCAAGAAAAAACTAACGTTCTCATCAAACGAATATAAGAATACGCGGCACAGCAACAAGCTAAAGGAATACTACAGAGGTTCTTATATTAAATTACTTTTTATCTTAAAGATTGTTTCCCATTAGTGTCTGATTAATGGTAACCACACTCCATTGGTTGTATAACGATTGTAATCTTTCAAAGTAAGATTACGATACTGCTATTCTTCTTGAGCGCTGGCAAATACATTCAAGATAGACTCATAAAAGAAATTAAATGCCCAGTATTTTTTTCCCCACAATGCGCCATAAGTTTTCTCCTCTCTGTCCCAACCGCGATATTTCCTATCAAGTCTTGGTGAGTAACATCTGTTAATAGCGAGTGCATGAGGCGTCAAAAACAATGTACAGCAACGATACAGTTCTTGTCATGAATCGATAGCACGGCTGTGTTCAATTCCTGAACAAAAACAGAGCCACTGTCACACAAAGAACATGTTGCGCATAGTGTTTTAACGCTCCGATGGTTAATTGTTGATATTTTCCTTCTTGCCTCATAAACTGAGGAACAGACGTATTTGTAGGAATCGCACTTTCAATGCAGAGTATTCAGTAATTCGCTAATTTAAATATTTAGAAATCATTAGAACTTTTACCACTGTAATAACTTTTCCTCATGAGCACTCAAGAATACAGTTATTCAGAACCATAGAGAAATGCCTCATTAGATCATGGATGAAACAGAGCATAAAAACGTGAGTAAAACTCTCCTGGGAGAGCTATTATTCCTGTCCAAGTTTCGTCTTTTTAAATAAAAGATAAAAAACCCTCTGTTTGAAGAAAAGTTTCTTTATATATTTCATTCATAACATATAGGTTAAATGTAATATTCCACAAGCTTTTTTTTACACACTTCTTCTTTACTTTTGAACCTTTTCATGTCTCTCAAAGTTTTAGTGATTCTCGTGAGATTTGGACTGGTGCATATGTGTTGACATTACTAAGACAAGATGCACCGGATGCAGGATATTCTTACGTTTTCCTAGACAACGAATATGCCTTTGAAAAGTTAGCATATGAAAATATTTACCAGATATTAAATGATTTAGAGAGGGGCCAACAGTGAACTTCTTTAGATTTTTAACCCTAAGCAATCAATGAGGACTAAAGATGTTCTGAACCGTATCAGATGGCTTGCACAATATGAAAATATTGGAATTTTCTGACTAATAGATTTAAACCATTGGTTTTCAAAATCCTATTTTCTAAATTGAACTTAACATTATGATATCAAGTTTCCAAAAAATCTAAGAAAAAAATTGAGACTAGATAGGTTTTAGGTTTTTGGCTCTGTAAGATGGTGGTGCTACCATGCTAACCGAAATCTTTTGTCTAATTCGTCTATGGCAGATTCATTGGTAAACATTAAAAAGGCCTATCTCAAATGATACTTTTCAAAATCACTCTCATCTACCAGGCTCTATGAAATAAAGGCAATAAAAATTGTTTGGTTTCTTTGATATTCAAAGTAACAGCAAAAAAAAAATACCTACATTAAAAAATTGTGAAACTTACCACAGCAATGATATTTCAATTTATGGCTTTTTTATTTACAGGAGATTCCCTTCAACAGTGTTGCTTGCATTAAATAAAAAAAACAAACGCAAATAACACTCTTGAGGGGCAAAAATGTAAGAAGTAACTACCGCCATATTTAATTACACGAAAAGAAACTCAAATTATCTGTTTCTTTTGTTGCAAATTAATTTTAGACTGGAAGGGAAACACACAGCTTTCATTATAACTATTAAATCGATCCTTCCTTTGTACCAAATAAGCCATTAATATTTTTTCCTGCTGATGAAAAAACACCGACCTGTCAAGTCCACAGGCATGTCATTTAACGGATCCTGCAATAGTACAGTAAGCTGAGGTTGATTGGCTCAGAGTATTATTACTATACTGCGTGTCAGGAGGACCAGCTATTTGGTCGGATCTATCCAGTTTATTTATTATCTCATGGACGTTTTTTACATCTTCTCACCCACAATTTCGTCCTTCCCTACCTAACCCCGATTGGCTACGAAATAAAACTTTATATATATATATATATATATATATATATATATATATATATATATATATATATTCCCTCATTGGAATGGCGTATTGCTTGCTCTCTATGCCTGCGCGACCACCAACACACCATGTGTCTGCGTATGTGGAGACAAGAAGGAAGGCCAATGAATGAAGTATGAACAGTGATAATATTCCGTTATATTGACTTGAAGCAGGAGAATAACAATCCCATTTGAAAAGGATGCGTTCAGCCTTAGGAATAAAAAAAACTACATGTTTTTTGTCATGTCTACCGTTTTCTTAACTTTGCAAGTTNNNNTTTTTTTTTTTGTTTTTTTTTTATCCCGGTATAGCATATTTCATTTCGAAACAAAATAGACTAATATTTACTATGTCGCGCGTTCTCAAAACTTTCCAAAAACGTAAGCCACGTTGCTCTACAGTAGCCAGTTTGCAGCTAAAGGCTATCAAACCAAATAGAATCCACTACATTATTCAAAAGGACACACGACATCCCTCGAAGTATACTCGTTAAAAAAATAATGAAGGATAATAAAATCACGCTGTCATCCAATATCCATCGACCTAGATGTACATATTTTAGAACTGGATTTCAATCTAATCCGGGCATTACAACAATACTTGCCGTTGGCGCCCCATGATATTTTATGTTATACCATAATTACAGACAGGCGTGAATCCCCACAAGTTCATCATTGTTTTTCAGGTACCTTAATCATTACCGGGCTCTGAATTCACACGAACTGGTTGAGGAAAAGCTGTAACGAATTACCTTGCTCTTTATCTCACACAAAATTTCAGAGAGCAAAAAAAGTGACGGGCAATTTATGCCAGTTTGAAAAATGCATACTGAGTGTGACAATTAAGCAGAGCTCAGTAAAATAAGAACTACACATACCGATATTGATATTTACCAATTTTAAAAAAAAATTTAAAAAAAATAAAGTCCATCTGTCAATCTGAATCAACAGCTTTTTGTTATTATATTTTGATAGTCAAATTTGAATCGCTCCCTCCACAAATAGCCTTAGCGCATTTGCTTTGATAAAGTTAAAAATGTCTTCATTTAGCAAAATAGATATCAGAAAGCAAGCGCGGCCAATGTTTAAAATGATGGCTTATAAAATTATTCTCTTTTTTTATTTCATAACTGCTACTCACCAAACCCCTGGAATTGCACACTAATTGATGCGCTCTAAGAATAATGCATTATAACTATGGTGTAGCCTCAAAACCAGAACAAAATACTATGGTACTTCACAAAATACGGCTCCGGTACATTATAGAGAAATTCCATAAAAAATCCCCTCGAACATCAACTTGTAAAAAATTCCATGGGAAAGCCACTTCAATATCGATTTGTAAAACAAATAGATCCATTTGCAGTTAAATTAAACTTTGTCGTCCTTTACTATCTTGCTGTATTTGAAGGTGAGTTGGGACGTGCACTCATGCGCATGTGTTTACATTGTGCTTTCAAAATCGGATGTGTTGTTGAAGTGATAAGTGAAAGTCGGCGTGCAGACAATCTCTTAGCAAAGCAAAATGCTAAACAGATAACTAAAACTATGGTATACGTTTTCTAAAAAGGAAAGGAAAAAAATTAAAGATAATTTGCGTTGAAATCATACAAGAAATGCAAACACTTCATTAACTTTTTTTCCTCTAGGCATCAAGAAATACAAAATAAAGCACTACATCCGCTGTTTTCAGCCGCAAAGAGCAGGAGGTAATGTAGAGCCCCGTGGTGATAAGCCTTTCTAAGCAGAAACGAGAAACTTGCGCTTGTCGCAGATCACAACATAACTGTGAGAACGCAGTTGGCGCAAGAAGATGGTGGCGTTGCCAAGCAGATCAATCCTAGAGAGGTTGGATCTGTGCCGATGAGTGTGAGCCAGTGTTGTACTCTGTACTGGTCACCAGTAGTCTTGCTACCGAGTTCTGGCGAGCAGTGAAACTTATCGTAGCGCGGAGGCGCGGAGGAAAGGCTCACACTCACAATGACTGGCTGTGAGGGTGGTAAACTACTCACATGGGCAATTCAAGATAATCGTCATCCACTCATTAACATTTGGGTAAAATTTGATTGTTTTGAATATTATCATATCAAAGTGAAACGAGATCTAATGTTTGCCCATCAATAATCACTACTAATTCTTAGTTTCAGTACAGTGTTAGTATCTTTTGCGATGCTCTAATTATTTATGTAATATTTATATATCCTTGAGCAAACAATTAATTAAGCGTGAACTTAATTTTAGATAAACAATCGTTTCGAGCGAAAATTATTATTACATTAAAATCATATAGAGATACATTCCAAACTGTTTTAAATTACTTTCGTTTTCTTAAATCGTGCATCAATTCGCTCAGTTATATAGTTTTGTTTGATGCGAAAAATACTTTAAGATAAATGTTTCGAATGTTGATGCAACTTTGGCTTATCTAAGCCTATGCACACACACACATACACACACACACACACACACACACAAAATAGATCAAGCTAGGGGCTTTTGAGATATGAATAATGAAGCCTGCGTAAAGTTTGAAGAACTATTTCCTCTAAGGCTAAAGTTTAATAAAAGGGAAAAGGACGTACATTTTTGTCGGATTCTAGCTGTGTTAACACGAAATAAAGGAAAACGATAGAGATGGTCATACTGCAACCGTCTTGCCTCCGTCAGTCCGACTGGGCTCGTCCACACACACACACAAAAAAGCTTGCAATATTCGACCCCGCATGGCAGATCAACGTGTGAGTTGGCCCAGACCACAGATTTTTTGTTTTTTGGTAGAAGATCAAAGTTGTTTTGTTTTTTTTCAAAATTCTGAGTTCGGAATCGGATTCTTCAGTTCATTCTGGCACAGTTAGATAACAAACATAATATATAATTCATTCCTTTTTCCTTCTTTTTTAAAATTCATCTTTCTCTCTCTCTTTATCACCTCTTCATTAACTTCCTTTCTCTGCTCTCTCATGTACTGTACACAAATTCTCAATAATATCATATATCTCTCTGATCTACTTTTCATTCATTATATAGGGCCTATTTCTCTTTCTTATCTTTTCTTTTACCTCTTTAACCTCGTTTTTGTCTCTTCTATTCTCTCTCTTTATCATTATCTGCTTTCTCCTTCTCTTCTCTCTCTTTCGCCTAAACATTCTTTATCTTTCTCTCTGTATTTTGGTGGTACAATAATTAGGGAATCTGCCCTGAGATCTGCAGGGAGCACTCTATCGCGAGTTGGCCAATAAAGCTCTGACCTGAGGAGAATCTCAAAGCCTGAGATCATCTTTTTGAGAGGATAATGCACAAAAAACAATCCAATTCGACTCGAACCCTCTTTGACTTTTTCAATTTCTTTCTCTCTCTCTCTCTCTCTCTCTCTCTCTCTCTCTCTCTCTCTCTCTCTCTCTCTCTCTCTCTCTCTTTCTCTCTCTCTCTCGCTTGCTCGCTTGCTCTCTCTCTCTCTCTCTTTCTCTCTCTATTTTTCTCACTCACTCCAGTGATAATCACATCCTTAAAGTAAAAATAAAAGGAGTTATTGTATTCATCAATTTTCAAAATGAGTACAATGTTCCGGTACGTGGGTTTTTTTTTCCTTACCTAATTTTGATCTAGATCTAGTGAGACAGAACAATGACAATTTTTTTCGCACTATTCTCTAAGTTGACGAAGAAGTTGTAGAAAGGACACCTGCGTGTGATACGCTTGTGGAAAACTATAAAAAAAAATCATTGAGTAAATGAATCAAAGTTCTTAAAATGCGAACCTGTAAATAAATAGAGCTTTTTTTTTTCTATGGATTTGAAATATCTTGATTAGGCCTAATATATAGAAACAAGATTTGGTTTTAGCTCACTAGGAAAGACTCAATAATAAAATAAGTTTCGATCATTGATCCTGCCCTTAATCTGATGACAGTCTTTGGATAATATATCACTTTTGTTTTAGAGTTTTAAAAAAAGCCATTTTTGCATTTGGAAAAAAAATCCATAATTTTGCCTTTTTCATTCCTTCACAGCTGACAATTATGTTTACAGCAAGAAGTTAAGGGATCTCTTCTAATGTAAAAAAGAAAAAGGGTGGAAGTATTAGCCTTTTTGTTCTTAGAAACGAGATGAAACAGTAAGACCATATCAGCAAAGTGTTAGAGGAGTAAACCTACAGCATAGCATGAACAAAATAATTAAAACAATTAAAACTCTCCGCTAATTCCAAACATTGTAAATCCTACCTACCACACCGATTCTCCCAAATGTCGCGTTGAGTGAACATTTTTAAACAGATTGAACAGTTCCAAAAACTACATTAAATGACCTGCTCTGAGAAAAAAAGAATTCTAACAATATCTAAAAACCCATTGAAACTGACAAAGGAAAAGAACTATTTTTGGCGAATTCAGCATTTGACGCCGAGTTTCTTAGACTGAGAGAAAAATATACAATCACTCGAACAGAGATTCTTCCCTCTATCTTCATACCACTGTTGTATTTTTTTTTTCTTTACTCTCTTCTGCACTAAATTCACTGCTATGAAAAGAGCAAAAATCATTTTTATTTTGAATGTTCAAAAGAAACTTCGATGTACGCGATTTGTGAGTGGGGATTTTTTCATTTTTCTTTTTCTTTTTTTTTTTCCTTTTCTTTTCTTTTTAACTGTTTTGCCCTTAATTATTCTAAAGTTTTTTGGGATTTTTTTATATTTTTTTTTCTTGCGCGCCTTGACCGCATCTTGTTGCAGGTGTTGTTAACATCACCGACTCTCCCCTTTCAAAGCAAAAACAATATTATCATGGTCAGAGTAGAGGATTCGAGCTAGCAGCCTTAAAAAAATTGCACTTTTTTTATTTTGTATACGCTTCAATAATGATAACTTGATTGTGGTCTATAGTTGAATATCGGTCTGAAGACATACATTTTGCATTTTAAGGCTTTAATATAGGCTATCTGATCGGTAGTTGGATATACCAATTTAAAGACACGCATCTTACATTTTAAGGCTTATTTCTATCAATAACACAGTCATGCAGGCGAAAAAAAAACATTGAAAATTAACCCACATTATCGATTTCTCTCCTTGTGGTTTAACATTACTTTGATGTAGGCCACAAAACCTAAAACCTTTCACCTTTACAAATAACAAAGCAATTCAGGTTTATTGAACATTTCTGGCCATCACTTTAAAATAAAAACCGCAACTTCATTTTCTTAGCCTTTTATCTACGGTTAATAAAAGTCACCTAGAACATAAACTTCCCTGATTTCTCTCTCTCTCTCTCTCTCTCTCTCTCTCTCTCTCTCTCTCTCTCTCTCTCTCTCT
>BLXT01007308.1:647547-661071 GCA_019648995.1 Plakobranchus ocellatus | reverse complement strand
AAACAAAACTACCTACTTATCTTAGGTCAGCGTAGTGGCCTTCTTTTTTATTTTCTTCCCGATAACATGCACATTTTTAAGAGAAGTTCATGAGAAATTGGAAAGTGAAAAAGGAAAAAGAGAGATAGAGATGAAGAAAAGAGAGGAACAGCAAAGAAAAATGTCGGGAATTTTCCTTATTATTTTTTATTTTTTTTATATGAACTTTCCAACCATTTAAATCATATTTTCAAAATTAAAATGACCGATAATATTTTTTTCCACCATATATATAGGCCTATATATAAAAAAAAATATATATATATATATATATATATATTATATATATATATATATATATATATATATATGTGTGTATATAGATGTTTTTCCTCTTCGTAAAGTACTCTCAATTGAATTTTTTTTTGTGTGTGAGCTTATTGCAATCATCATTAGATCATGCAAAAAAGATAGATACGATAAGTGGTTTTTATTAAATTAATTTTTTAGCTTCACATATTGCCAACTGGTTTAATTGTAACAGAAGAAGGAAAAAGACTGGCCATATTTCATACAGTTTCACTTTCACTTTTTCTCACGGTTTCAGGTGAATGATTAGATCAATATCAACCATTTTAATATTTTTTAAAACCTTTTATGGGGAACGTCGAAATCTTACAAAAGTTTCCATTCAGATATAGATTGGAGATTTAGATCTAATTCTTAAATTAGTTATTCTTAACTGGATTGTACAGATCTACAAGAGTTCTAGATTTAGGCCTAGAGTGGCTAGACCCAGATTCTAGATTTAGAGGCTGATATTAGTGATAATTATATAATCTAAATTTAGATCTGTAAATGTCTTGATTAGCATACCATAGGCCAGTTTGCTCTGCTCAGCTAAACTTTAGAGGCTAATCTAATCATATATGTAGTTTTTAAGGATCTTTCTAGATTATAATTAGGCCTAGATCTAATCTAGATCTATTTACCTAGCCTATAGAGACTCGGGGTTGGAGAAACATTTTTTTTTTCACTTGATAAGGCCTACAGTGGAGGTTGTCACCACTATAGCAGTTTCCAGGGCTTAAAGTAGGTAATGGCTGGAGCTGACATCAGCCTCAAATAAATCTATATGAGGGCAGGAGAAATGCCCATCAATTGGCAGAAATTAATGAAACAACAGTCAGTGCCGGGCTGCCCTGCTTATTTTTAGGGATTGAGATATTGGGCTTTTTAGATACAAGGTCCATAGGGCTGACTATTGTTTCAACCCTGAATCTTCTATTGCTGCATTAATTTATGGTATTGTTTCAGCTAGTTTCGTTAGCCTATGTGATATATCACAGTAAGGGCTTGGTACTAGCCAAGCTCCTGACTTATTATTTTTACAAAACTCCTAGGTCGTCAATACTCATTATTGTAAACAAGTTTTTGACAAAAAAGATAAAGAGCTGATACTAGGTAGTCCTATTCCTTCTTATGTGTACATAAGACTCCATCCTTACAAAATACAATATTTATTGTGACCCTCTAAAACTGCAAGGTTTGCTCGGTTGGTTCGCCATGTGCTGCTATTTCATCAACCATTATTTGTTTTCTCTATATAATGCTTTCACAAGACATTAGCCTAGTTTTTGTAACTTGGTGTGTCAAGCTTGTCCTTCTTGTTTAACCCATCTGGTATAAGGATAAAACATTGTCAAAAAATTAAAAAGATTCTCTTGGAAATTTATAATTAAATGTGGGACACTGTTGTTTTGGATTAAGCTTCACCCTCCATTCCTCTCTATTTATAGAATTTACATGTGGGCCTTCCCCATAACCAGAGATGATAATTTTCTGCCTACTGGCTGATATAGTGAAATCCTCTTTTTTTTTCTTTTCACCAGAAGTTTTCCTTTTTAAGATATAAGCTTTCAATTAGCATCCCCACCCTGCCTCCTTCCTGTATGCTTTTCAACACACTTTCAAAAGTAATTTAAGAAACTTTTTATAAATTATAGTTTGATATCAATATAAAGCTTTCTTTTTTATCAAATAGGCTTGCACAGGGGTTCTAGAAAGGTGAGGTCTGTTGTCATGCATGATTTGAATTGATGAAAAATTTTCCTCTTTTTGGCAATTTTCTATTATGATCACTGCATAATTTATGCAAGCGACACATGTAATAGTTATACTTCTTTGAGTGTGGCTTTGCTGAAGCTGTAGTCATTCCTACAGAGAAATGGCTTGAATTGACTGGCTTCTACCTCTCACATTGTCAAGGGTGAAAAGCTATAATAATCTTGTAATTCACATATATAGTGCAGGCTTCAAAAGATTTGCCAGTAAACTATACTGACTGCTGGCTACTTTCATAATAAAGTAGTGGTGATACAAGGTGTGTGGATAAGATGTTTTGCTCATTAGCTTATTCCCCACCCCTTGATTTTGTGCAAAAATAGCAAGTACTGGTCTTACAATTTGATCTGCTTCCACAAACAATACATGATACATTATTCATTTCTACACAACCTTCAACCATGATTATAAATACTTGTAAAACCAAAGAAAATTGATGTCCTTAAAGCGTAACGCCTTGTTTCAAAGTTTCCGGTCAAATCTAGAGATAAATCTACCTCATATATCTACATGAGAAGCCCTAGTCCATTAAGTGAAAAGACAAGTCAACATCAACATCTTTTTCAGGATCTTTTCAAAAACCAAGAATCACAACTTTTACGATGTGAAAATAATGTACCAATAGGTCAAGACATATAAAGATCTTCTGATACTAAACTTAAGCGCCACTATTTTTATTATTTTTTTCATTTAAACTTCTTAATAATTGTTCTCTAGAACAATGCTGGATATAAATTTATTAACTGGAAGTGGAAATAAGGGAGGCATTTTATACATTGTATAAAAATAATAGATAAATTGTATCACATCTTTTGACATCTATTAATTCTTTAGTTTGAAGATTTTCTAAAGTTGTTGGTACTCTACAACTGTAACCAAATGAAATGCAGTGTCATTTATAGATTAAAATCTAACACTAATGATACAACATTTCATTTAAAAAAGGACAGTGTAAACATTGATGGAAAGGTAAAATATGCCCTTACTTAAAAATAAATGTAAATATTATTGTGATATCATTGGGTAATAAAGGCATAGATTGCTTTGGTGTCTTGGGGACACATAGAGGTAAAATACTTACTTATAGCACTTTTGCTTTTTCCCCAATTTGTAATTTTTTTTTTTAATGGATACTGAAAATACATGACATTTTTGTATGATCTAATAAGTTAATGTTTTGCCATTGCACATGTAGGATTTTTGTGTTCACACTTGCCATAGGAAAACATTGTGTTTGAATTAACTGACCTATTAAAAAGTATTCCAAGCCTCATTTTCTAGCCAGAAATCTGGTATAGAATGAGGAATTAAACTGGTGAGAGAAGGGTAAGAAAGCAGGAAAAATTGAAAATATATGGGTCAAAATCTGAATTTGCATCCACCTTTTGTGACATATGGTAAAAAATTCAACCATTACTGATTTTATTGACACTGTCACCATATATAACTTGATGTATGAGCTTCTAGTATTAGTCAAAATCAGTGTCTTATTCCGCCCATGTGAAACGTTAGAGCCATCATAAATAGTAAGACTGTGTTCTTTACTGGTAACACCGTCACACATTAAATTAACTAAAGGCATATTCTAACAGAAACATGAGATAAATCCACAAAAACTACACTGAAGACCAAGGGGTGTTTTAGCACAATCATTTAAACACAGATTTATTTGCTGTAACAGAGCTCAAGATAGACAGAGAACACTTAGATCAACTGTGTACGTTATGTAACACCAAACAATTCAATACTGTAACAAACATTTTAAAATTTACAAGAAAAATTTAAGTATTATACAAAAAGAAGTGTCCATGGCATTGTACAGATACTATTTTTCTCAAAGTGTACAGAATAGATTTATGTACCATAAAATTACAACGCTGGCAAACACAAAAATTCCCTGAAAGTAGTTGGTTATGTAGCACCAAACTTCTGAAACAAGATAACATTGTGCTTTTGAAAGCATCTGTAGCATAAAACTAATAAGGGATTTTATTGAAATTGTCACCATCTATAACTTGATGTATGAGCTCCTAGTATTCGTCAAAATCAATGCCTTATTCGGCCCATAGAGCCATTATAAGTAGTAAGACTGTGTCCATAGCATTGTACAGATATAATTTTCTCAAAGTGTACAGAATAGATTTATATACCATAAAATTACAACACCAAACAATTCAATACTGCTACATACTTGGTAACATATTCTATAATTCTTTGAACAGAAAAAAGAAAAAGAAGAAAGACAGAATGAGAAAAATAAAGAAAATACAGGCAGTCTAAGCGACACATATATAAAGCTTCTTGAGATTGTTTTTTTATAGTATTTTTTAAAGTATGATTTCATATCTTTGCTTACTTTCGTTGCTTCAAATTTAAAAGTGAATACAAAGAAGTTTGGCATCCTTATAGTTATTGAGTTTCATGAAATTTGGGATGTGTGTGTTTTTGTTTTTACTTTTTTGTGACGGGGCAGCTGTTAAAGACCATGACCGTTTTTCTCTTTTTCATAGGGGTAGCTTCATGCAGTCCCAACCATGATGAACCTGTCTAACAGACTAGTTCCAAGTGCTTGTATGGCAAGAGATGCTTTTGATATATCCATTATTGTGATATTAAAACATTTCAACAAGTTCAAAACCAGCAAGGCATACAAAACTAAGCTACAGCAACAGTGTCATAAAATTCTTATCAACAATTATGTTACGACCAGCTGCACATTAAGTCAAATAATAAAAAAGTCAAAACTGGCTGCAGCTTATGGCATATCTGAAATAGTGATTGTAAAATGCAACACGGGCATTGAATCAAGTATAGGAGAGACTTACCTAGTCACCTTTAAAACAATTATCAATATAGTATCTGTGAAAAGTGCTGACTTTTTTCAGCTTAGCCATGATCAGGAACAGGTTCATCTTGGTGGTCTGGATCGAGAACTGCATCAGTTAGAAAGACTGTTAGAGATAAACAATACGGCTGGCTTGCCTTCAACTCAGAGAACTGTCGGTGTGTTGCTCCATGGCCCATCTGGCTGCGGCAAAACATCTCTTGTAAAAGCTATTTCTTACTCATGTGCTGCTGCTCTTGTAAGTGTTGAGGCCACTGACATTCTGAAAACAGAATTTGGTGCTGGTGCAGAGGCTCTTCGCAAAATTTTTCTTCAGGCAATTTCATTATCGCTTGAAGGAGCTGTAGTCCTCTTTCTAGATGAGCTGGACATGCTCTGTCCACAACTGTCTACAGCCAGCTTGGGAAATCGACAGCTGACTAATGCATTACTCACAGAGATGGACAAACTTCATAATCAATGCACACCCAATTTGCTGGTGATTGCTGCTACAAATGCAATTTCTTGTATCAACTCTTCTCTGAGAAGACCTGGCCGCTTTGACAGAGAGGTAAGGTCAACAATATGCCTCCAGGAAATTGTATATAAATTTTACTTTTTTTTGCAAGCCCCCTGAACTTTTTAGACCACAGATATTTTTTTAATATAATCATTCTAAAATTAGTGACTTTTAAAAAAGAAAGATCACAAAAAATTGACCTTGGCAATGCTGTATCTATTTCATTTTTCATTACATGCCGTAGTTGTAATTTCAATACTAACATCTGTCAAAGTTGGGTCCTTCATCTTTCAAGTATTTTTCAATTTTGAGCTCTAACAGTTTCAGTAAGACTCATAATTAATTTTCTCTCCAGATGTTTTTTGGCTTTTGGCCTTTTTTTTTTTTTTAAGTAAAATAACATGATTGATAAGTTACAATGAATTGTTAACAGTGATCAAGTCACTATAATCCTAAAGTACTGTTATCTGTTCTTGTTATCTGTGGATTACCATTTCATGAATCAGTCAAAGTAGACGTTTTTTTGTGTAAGCTACGTAACTGCATCATCTGTACTCAATTTACCCAAATCTAATAGGTAATCTATATAAACTATCTCGTCATTTGTCTAACATAATGGCAGAATCAGTTTTATTTTTTTTTTAATATCAAGGTAAATCTGAGGAAGTTTTTTTCTGCTCTTTATGATTACAATTTCTGTTTGATTGATGCATGTTTTAAGAAAAATGCATGGGCACATTTATTTTGTATAATATGAGCATCATCTGATACCTCCAAGGTTCAAAAATGCAATGATTCAAAAATCACATTTTGGCATAGGTCTTGAATTCTGTTATTATGTTAACTCAGGAAAGATTTGTAGTGTTGTTGTTTTTTTAAGAAGAATTTCTTTCTGATCGATTTTTTAAAGCACTTAAATCATATCTCAAAATACATTGATTTCATGCACTGATATTTCCATTTGCCTTGATAAATTTTGCATGAAGACTTGATTGAAGGTTTGTTTCTATTTTTTTATTCAAATCGGTGTACCTTTATTCTCTGTTCTAGACTCTTTTTTGGGGGGCTTCACCTCATCAGTTTCTCCCCCTTTTTTTTTCAGATTCTTGTAAATGTCCCTTCACAACAACAAAGACTTGCTATCCTGAAAGCTCATACAGAATCTATGAGTCTTGATAGTGACATTTCCTTACAAGACCTTGCTAGGATGACGACTGGCTATGTTGGAGCTGACCTGCATGCCTTGTGTCAAGAGTCCCTCAATCAGGCTTACCAAAGGTTGCCATCTGTAAGATATATTTGCAATAACCTCTTCCCTCTTTAAAATATCTGAAAGTGCAGTCCTTATTTTTTTGTAGGTCTTAACTGTGAGAATTTTTTTTTCAATCTTTTTTTTTTGTTGTTGTTGTTCAGGTTAGAATTGCTTCTTTGGGTTCACTGGGTTTATTGTTTAGAAAAGACTAACTAAGTAGGAAAAGACACCTCCATTGGCTGAAGTAATTACAGGAACTAACTGATTATTCTATGCTTTTGTAATGAACACTTTATTTTGTTGAATACACAAAAAGAGCCACCCTAAAATTCAGCATGATTATGCAAGAGAAACGTAACTTTTACATATATGTTCTTTAAAGTGTCGTGCTACTTATTATTGTTATACAAGATCATTCAACATTTTGGCTGCAAGTATTTTTTTTAATGTATCTTTTGTTATGCAAAGATAAAGAAATGTAATCAGCTGTCCTCTTTGTTTTAAATTATATTCATTATTATAGTCTTGTAGCAACAGTTATCACTGTAAGATAACAATTATGAATCTCGTTGTTAAGTTAAAAGAAATATAATTACTAATTTCATAGACATTTCAGTGTAACATGTGCCTTTTGATACTATTAGTTTCACATTTAAAGATGTATCTTGAGACCAGTCATAATGAGTTGGATGGTGCAGTGATGATGGGGTATTTAACAACTTAATTTATTTTTTCCTCTTTAAATTGCATACAGAAAAAAAAATTAATCCGTTTGTATATACTGCTGTATCTCTGTGCAGAAAAAAACTCATTCCAATCAAGTTTGCTTCCATTGTAATGCCCACATAATGACATGTTCAATTATGTCAGTTCAACTTGTGCGTTACTAAAACTGGTGTCAAGGCAATGTGCACAAATTTTTGGGGGGTTTTTTCTGCTCTTTCAGAACAGTGATTCTCTCGTGCAGATGAGTGATTTTACTGATGCCCTTTACAAAGTCATCCCATCTCTGAAGAAAGGTCTCAGCTGTCAGGTAGATCTTCAGCCAGTCCTGTGGAATAGCATTGGTGGCTTGGATGATGTTAAAGCAGAAATACAGCAGGTATATTATGTATAATCACTAGCTTTTTATTATACTGTCCTATGGTCATTACTCAATATTTTCAAGCAATGGGGGTGTTGTTTTATCCTTCAATTCAAAATAAGCCATGTCTTTTCTCTACAATAAAGAACTACACCCATAATATCCTATATCTGCCTACTTATGTGTATGTATCTAAATGTTTTAATACCTTGATGAGAATTTTCCTTTGAAAATACAGTAAATAGGTCAACAGTAGATGAAATACCTTGGCTGTTATAAAGAAATAGGAACTGGTTGAGGGACTGAAACCATGGCTGGCGGTATTTTTAATGTTCGGGTGTTGGTATGCACATGAGTCACTTTACAATTATGAGCTGCAAATTTGACACTCCCTAAAGGTAATAAAACCATTCCTTCTCTGACAACATTTTTTTGCAGAAAGATGAGTTTGCAATTTTATTTTGATTAATGAGGTTATTGTCGCTTGCGATATGATTACAGAGGTTTGAGAAAGGTTAATGTTACAGAGTTTAGATCACTAGACTTGACAAAAATACAGTAACAGGTTTTGCAATCTAGCTGATTCCAATGTGAACAGGGAGGTGTACCTAAGACCTTTTCAAGGGGAGTGTGGAGAGATTTCTTGTCAGCAGTCTATCAGTGTGGACTAATGGAGATAAACAAACTCTTTTTACATTCACCCTATCTTGCTTCATTTTGGCAAAAATCAGACTTTTTTACTCACTAACATGTATTTTGTTTTCATGATAAGTGAGTTTATCATGCTTGATTTTTTAAATTGTGTGATAATTGTATCATTCTTTTATGGTGATCTCTTTCAGTTAATCTTAAATTGAATCTTAAAAGAATTTTTTTCATTCTTTTAATTGTATCTTATTTTATTCTCTTAGCTGCAACTAGTTCGAAATTAATAATAAAATTTAGCTAGTTTTTTACTGGCAAATGTGATGCTAGAGCTTGCTTGCTTGAGTTTGGCAAAAAATGGTGCATTAGGGATACAATTGGACTATTGTCTCCCTTTCCTAAATAATTCACTTGTGTGAATGTTAATACAATCAAATCCACTCATTTTGAAATCATTGAGATGTAAAAAAAAAAAAAAAAAGACCTCAAGTTATCCAGAACCAAGTATAAAGTAATTTCTGCTATTGTTACTTTTTTTGTAAGGGAAAAAAAACTATGAGGTTTATTAAAACTAAATTTGAGCAATATAAGTTTACTTTAAACAATTGATAGTCATGGGACTCAGATTTATCCTTACAAAAATATCTTAATATGAATAATTCCATCTTGTTCGGACTAAGCATTCTGGTTTTGATGAGTAAAAATCATATAGTGATCAGAGCAAAAAATACCCTTTACAATATCTAAAAAAATATATAGATTTAGATTTAGACATTGTGTCTGCTCTTTTCAGCAGCATCAAATTTTTTAAACCAGCATTCTGGGTTTCAATATTTGACTTAGGCAAGAGGATTATATCAAGTCAGTAAAATGCCGATAAATGAGTTCTACCTGCATGCAATCCCACAGTGGGAAGGTATATCTACTGTGTGCTAGAAAAAGATAATTTAGGTAATGTTTTCGTTACCTATTGTGCTGTAGATAAGTTCTAATGTACTAAACTTTAGCATTTAAGTTTACCTTGGTACTTGCCAAAAGTTTATGAAAAAATTCTTTTTCTTTTTTTAACTATTAAACAATACGTTCATGTATTTGCTTGTGTAAAATATAATTATTTTTTTAAATACGTAGAATTTTACTTTAAAAAGGTTTGTGTCTTTAGCTTAATTTCACTGCTTTTTAACAGAAAGAAAACCTTTAGAAATGACTAAGCTCAAAAATTTTTCTAGTAGGTATTTAAATAGCCAAAAGGGCACATCAATTTAAACCTGTCGTTTAATGAATGGACAACATAAGGTTTGGGGCATCACACTTTTTCACTGTGAAGGCATAAATACTAGGAATCAGCTCTGAAATGTTCAGGATCTATCTGTCATGCGTTCAAGTTTGAGCCCACCAACAAAACCATGGTATAAAAGGCCTTAAAAATCAAGACGACTTTTTAGTGCAGGGGCCAGATACACAAATTACACAGTCACTGTTGCAGGCAGTAGAATAGGGGACACTTTTTTTGACTTGCAAATATACTTTTAAAAATGGAAATAGTTTCAAGTTCCATTGAGCTATGGTTAATAAAGTATTCTACCCAGACAAAGATCATTAGGTACCATAATGAATTACAATTATATTGCGGTTTTATTTATCAAGGGAGTTGTGTCTTATAAGGCCTTTTGTGAACTTTTGCCAGATAAGATGTATTTTATTTTATAGATTCCTACATTAACATTTTCACATTTTTGGTTTAGCAGCACTTTGAAGAGGATAGAATACTTTGATCTACTTAGATACCAAGGTTCAAACATCAAAATCAAAGCCACCCTATTTATTTTCACTTAATCACTTATTTTTTAGTAAAAACTTAAAGTAATAAATTAATTTTGATTTTGTTACAGTCCATAGAGTGGCCTCTGCTTCATCCTGACGCTTTGCGTAGAATGGACCTTGCAGCCACCAAAGGCGTATTGTTGTATGGCCCACCAGGCTGTTGCAAGACGACACTGGTTAGAGCTGCAGCTACCTCATGCCATGTCACTTTCCTCTCTCTTAGTGGAGCACAAGTTTACTCTCCCTATGTAGGAGAATCAGAGCGAATTATTTCAGAGGTAAGGTATATTCCTAAAATAGGAGAATGTATATCATTAAAGTGAGTTGGTTTTTCTCTATCTGTTTTGTTGTTAATATAAAGGTTGACGAAAAATTGGCTGAATTGATTCTGAGTTCCATGGGTACAAATTTTCAGCATTCTCATAAGGCAAAGATTTTTTGTGGCGATATAATTGTCATACTTTCAAGTCAGATGTGTTACTACAAACTAAAAGAATCAATAATGTGGAACTTATGGTGATGTAACAAAGAATTCTGTGGTATGTCCAAATTTTCCTTTTATAAAACACAAAGTCTTTGAATCATTGTTTTTCATTGCATTCATAACTTTCTACATTTTTATTCATTGCCAACTTTTTTGTTTAAGAAGCATGAAAAAGTGGAAAATGAAATCATATTTTTACAGGCTTTTCAGAAAGCTAGAGCGTTATCCCCGTGCATCCTGTTTTTTGATGAGATTGATTCTTTGGTGGGTAAAAGATCAACAAAAAGTGGCCAATCCCGAGTTCAAGAACGTATACTTGCTACCATGCTGAATGAGATGGATGGAATTGGCACACGCCTTGATATGAAAACAGATGCCTTAAAGCACACCAGTGAATCAGTGGAGAGGATGGCAAACTCTGAGTGTGATACAACTGATAAAGGCCCTCTATCAAATGGTGTGGAAGGGTGTGAGGTATTATCATTCTAGATTTGTTTATTTATAACGTCAATTATGTTTTGTTTCATTCATCCTGTTGTTGTCATTATCTTCTCACAATTGTAAAACTATGCACAGGTTAGTCTTACAAATGAGCTAAAGATGAGCATTGCTCTTTACAATTGACCAATTTATTCAGGTTTTTTTTCATTTATTTGTTTGTTTGTGTAGAGTTAACTTGTATCTTTTTTTTTTCTTCTTTTTTCCAATAAGTTTAGAAGTTTGTAGTAAGACTTAAAAAAAAAATGTGGACCAAGTCAAGTTTTGTACAAATGTGAAATACTTTTAGCTTTTTATTTAACCCTGTCTGGTTTTATTTATTGTTTCAATGAAAACTTTTGACAGGTTTCTTCGTTTTCTACTTTTTGTAAATTGTTATCACTATCTTAATTTTCCTTTTGGTTACTGTCCCACATTTACAATTATAGAAAATAGTTCTTAATTATAAATATATATATTTTATATATAAAAACAAAGATAATTCATAGCTCTATATTTTGCATCTTTTAAAATGAATTCTTTTATATTAACAAGCCTCCTTTTTTTTCTATCTTGAACATTTTACTTTTTTTCTTTTTTCATTCCTGAGTGAAATGCTTGAATTGATTTGTTCTATCTACTTTAACTTTTTGTTTTGAAACCGTTTTCATCTTCTTATTTTTGGCCAAACAATCGGAGAATGATCACTGTACAAGAAAAAAAAAAGGAAAATGAGACATCTTGCAAAAGAAAGGCTATTGCCATTGTAGATCCTTAAAAACATGTTTTGAAAAGTGAGGCAAGAATGAAAAACATGCCTCAAACATTCACTTTTTTGCCTTGCTGTCAGTGGTATAAGATTAACTAACTTGGAAATTTGAATTTTCGTTTATCTTAGACTAATGTTCTAGGATGTATAGTGCATTAATATCATCAAAGAAAAATAACGTCATTTTATAATTCTTATTGAGGTTTGGCAAATGCCTGATCAAAAATGTTTCTGAGTGTGATAAAGAAAAGTTTCTGAAGCTCAATGCAAAATCTCTGAGTTGCTTTCAAAATTTGGTCCTAAATTGTTCATGGAAATGAATTTCTTCTGTCTGTGAGAAACTTTTTTAGAGAACATTTTGTGGACCCCATTTATTTCATAAGTTTTGCCTTTTTACCCTCTAGATCCTTGATGGCATCAAAGTCTCAGAGGTTGACATGTCTCATGTAATTGTGGTAGGTGCAACAAACCGACCAGACATGCTTGATGCTGCCATTCTGAGGCCTGGTCGTCTGGACAGACATATTTATGTTCCCCCACCAGATGCAGAGGTAAGATAGGAAATAATAATGTGTAATGTTGCCAAAAAGTCAAGAAATTTGGCACCCAAAATTGTGATGCTCAAGGGTTATTTTCTGCGAAGAAACTACAGCCACAAGTACTGTAGATGATTTTGCATTAAAGCCTTTTGAAAAGTTATGTCAATGCAAAAAGCTGTAAATTACAATCTTCAAATTCACATTGCTTTTGACAGAATTTGGATAAAGACATACTTTTCTTGCTCTGTAAAAACGTACACTGCAAGCATATACATTCTATACTTTTTACATAATGGAAAAATTATTTTTCCCAAGAAAAGGAAAATTTGTTTAAACTACCAATTTGGGAAATACAATCTGCTGAAGATTCCATTTCTTTAAATGTAACTCTTTAAGGCTTATGACTCGGTGCCATATTAAACAAAAAGACAATATGATGAATGGATGCCATATAAATAAAAAAAGTTTTATCATTTTACTGTGCTTTTAATATAAATAGACAATATATTACTGGATGCCAAATAAATAAAATTAAAAATTATCATTTTACTTTGCCTTAAACAAACAGACAATATGTGACTGAATGCCATATAAATAGCCTAGAGTCATCATTTACTTTGCTTTTAAGAAACAGACAATGGAAAAATATATTGGCTTGTATATTTTACTTTTTTTTTTCATCTTATTTTGTGACTTTTGTTTGTTCAATATCGTTTTGATTCATAGGGAAGGAAAGCAATATTGAACATCCAAGTCTCAAAAATGTCCAGCAAGGATTTGGATCTTGATCACATCAGTGACCACACAGAGTATTTTTCTGGAGCAGATTTAAAGAATTTATGTAGAGAGGTAGGCCTTACAATATTGTTTTGACATATTTACTCTTTTAGAGTGGTAACTGATTCTCTGAGATTGAGCCTGTTGACTATATTGGTAATCTCAAGCTTGAGCCTTGTTGGCATTGATTAGTAAGGTATTTGAATTAAAGCAATGTAAATGAGTT
>BLXT01007308.1:580958-592244 GCA_019648995.1 Plakobranchus ocellatus | reverse complement strand
AAAAAAAAAAAAACACTCTGGTACTCCAATAACCATCAGAGTGAGTAAAGTTATTTTTTTAAACACAATAAAAAAAAAAAAGTCCAATGCAAGATCTACTTTCCAAAATAATGCATGCTATATTCATAACAAGTGAGAATAATTTTTCTGGGTATATTTTTCTGTGACAGTCTTCCAAAAATTATTGAGATTTCAAGGTTTTAGAAAAGGTCTTAAGCCAGATCCCCTCAATTAACTAAACTCACAGGAAATTCTATTTTTTTACGTCAAAACAAAATTAATTTTAAAAAGCATTAAAATAAATGTAATTATTTTATTTCCTTAATATAACCATGACAACTCTTGAGTTAATTTTTCACCATATAAAAATAGTTTCCATGTGTATCCTTTTCATGTCAAATTGACCTTGACTAAAAAAAAAAAATAGAAAAGAAAAAAAAAAGACCGCTGTTTCCAATAGCTATATGCATAGATCTAGTACTTAAGCCATTTCCTTTCTTGCTCTCCACAGAATCACCTGTCAGACGCAGATTTCACTCGAGTTATGAGGCAGTCTCGAGCTCAACTATATCGCCTGCCTTTGTGGAAGCAAACTCAAATTCTGAGCTCGGCCAAACTCATCTACAACTACAAATGTCATAAACTCAATAAGCGCAACCTGACAACCCTCGCAGATCTTTCATAGTGCTCACTTTCTCATCCTAGAAAAAATTGACAAGTTTTTTCTGAAGGGATTACACATTAGGCTTATGTGAGAGATTCTGAAAAGAATGGATACTGAAATTTAAATGGTCAAATCGTTAGCGATAGTTAACAATGAATATGATTATAATAATTGCAAAATTTCTACAACTAATAATTTCAAATTATACAGTATGTGTTTTATAATTATCAACTTTCATTTAAGGACCTTATCAGGTCTTGATGACGGGAATGTCCATTGAAATTTTGAAGTGTACAAGAAATTACGTGCAAATGTAAGGACGTAAAATAATGTTTATTTCATTATCTTAAACCATTAGTTTTGGATGTCTCTAGATATTGATTATTGATATCTGTGCTTCTTTCAACTGTCTGAAAGAAAATTGCCAATCTCTGATATTTATTCAAGTAATCATTAATGTTCTCATTCCAGTAGCCACTACTTAAAGAATACAAAGTATTTAAGGTCCGATAATATTATTGATAAATGTAGTGGAGGTTATATCTGTTCACTTCATGAAACATTAACCCTTTTTAAAACTACAATGAATAGAACATAACTATGTTGACTATACGAAATGTATCTGATGGTTCACTAGTTATCTGTAAAACTATTTCATAAACATAGTAAGGCAAGAGAGATTGCTGGGCATATCGCTTCTAAAATAAAAATGCGCTCATAAGATGTGTTGAGCAACAGATTTTAATAATGGACTTATAAGGAAGATTATGTTTTAAATTACAGTATCCAAAGATACCCTAAGCTTAAAAATAGAACATGTAAACACAAAAATAAGCCAACATTGATTTTAAATAGTATTGTAGTGCTTCAACTCCTGGCATTTATGAGGGTATTTGGGTGTAATAAAATTGAGCATTAATATCTATGTATCAGTGTTTGATACAATGTTCTGCAGCAACACGTTTCTTCTGATGACAGCATACATATAAATTATAATACATGTATATTATAAAATTTTATAGAGGTACAGTGTGTAAAGGACTAAGGAAAAATTAGATAATTTGTGGAATGAAACAATCAACCACTGTAACTAGAAATGATGAAACTGGTTGGTGACTTTAATATAAGCTTTCTGCATTTCTTATTAAGGATTGCGTGATTTCCTTGACAATCATATTGAATTTTAAGAGATTGAGGACTGTTTCCTTCCTTTTCAAACACTGCAATTATATTTCATCAGAAAAGCTTTTCTTGTGGAAAGAAACACCAGAAGAGCACTTTAAAAAGAAATAGGCTATCAATCATACGAAAGAAACTAAACTGTCTTATGTCTTACATTTTACAAAGTGAAATTCAAGGGAACTAAAGATATATATTCTTCCTTAGTGTATCTGATTTTTTTTCTATTATAATTTAAAGATGTGATATGCTACAGCCAAAGAAGTTGGCAAAGTTGCAGTGTATAAGTGTGTACAGATAGTATATATCCTGGCACCCTAACTAGATCTAACTCTAAAAGGCATGACAATAAGGTGCTTACATGCAGCATGGTTTGGGAGGCACCCTACCTAAATCTAACTCTAAAAGGCATAGCAATATGATACCACTGAATCACTTTGGGTTTTGGAGGCACCCTAGCTACATTTGACTTACTCTAAAACGTGTGAGGATATGATGCCTATGAATCCAACAAGGTTTTCAAAGGACCCTTTCTAGATCTAACCATAGAAGATTTGACAATATGAATCATCAAGTTTATGACCTGAGTTGCAACAAGCAAAAGACTAACCCACAACTAACCCTAAAAGGTAAGACGATATGGTGCCTATGAGATAGAGAAGAACTCTACTTAGAACTAATTCTTAAAGGCATGATGATGTGCCTAGGAATCTTCCATAGAGATAGGCAGGCACACTTAATAGATCTAATCCTTAATTTTTAAAAGGCATGGCAATATGGGTGCCTATGAATCTGACAAGGATAGGAAGGTAACTTTACTTGGATCATACACTTAAAGAAGTGACCATATATCCACCAGAGATAGGGAGGCAAACAAACCAGATCTAACTCTTAAAGGCAAGACAATATCATGCTTAAGAATCTACCAGGGATTCGGAGCACTACGGTGCACAAGAAAACCATGCCTTCTATTTTACTTTGTCAGCCATCGAAATATGTACATTAATTTTAGTAATAAATTGTAAACAAATAGAGAAAAAAAAGTAAAATTGTTGCTCGTTTTTCATAAAACTCATGATTGCTTTAAAAAAAAATCTAAAAAAGCAACAATAACAATGTGCACTCATTAAATGTTATGGCCAAACATTTTAACGACTAATATCGTGACGCACCATTGCAAACAGCGCAACTAAAACATAATGGCCTTGGTATTTGAGGCTGAAGCAGATCAATGCTGGCTTAAATTATAAATGAATGAATTAAACTATAATAATAAAATATTCACTACTTTAAAATCAAAACAAAGATTGTTTTGTCTTTTTGACATTTTCTTCCATTTTCTCATCTCAGCAATCATTAATTTAAAAAGAAGTTTTGTATGTCAAATCATCCTGAGTTTATTTGACTGAAGCCTGTAAATAAAAAATAGCATTCTCATCACAGATCATAACCATGCAAAAAAAATGTCCACCGTCCTGCTCCTCAATGCTGGAAGAAAAAATAGAGCAACTGGTAAAGTAGCAAAAATTGTATTTTATAATAAACATGCTCTACAGTGCGTGATTTCATTACAATACAAATTCAAGCCAAACATAGTTTAAAGGCCATGTCTAGATGTAACATGTGCTATTTACTTTTTAAAACAGAACAAAAGCTATAAATCCTCACAGCAAGGGACTATGAAGTATGTGTAGTTCGAAATTTAACCTTTTTGATTTCATGCTCTACTTGCGTTATTTTGCATTTTTGATTGCTGAGCTGTTCAACCTGAAGGAAAATAGACCACACACAGCACCTCAACCTAACTCTCTCTAAAGGCATAGTTACAAATCAGAGAGCAAATTAAAACTAGTTTGTCCAGCTCAACATTTTGAAACATTTATTTTGCATATACTAGCATATATATCAAAACTACAACATTGACTGGAAAAGAAAAAAGTTCAATATTCATCCTCATATCATGGAGATTACATATGACGTTATTAATTATTTTAACCTGCACATTAGCAAAAGTCTTCGTTTCTTTTCTTTCCTTAGCATTCATGATCTTTTAAAGCCTTGGGTAGATTTTCAATACTGGAGAGTGAACTCACAAACAAAATGAAACAGCACAAAACTGTCTTTTCAAGCGGAAAGAAAGTTAAGTGCAACATGGATAAATCAGCATGAAAGGGATCAGTGACATTATGTTGATGTAATTGCAAGAGAAGTTCAACATACAGAATTGCCAAAATGTAAATCCTGAAATTGTCTCACTCTTGCCATCTTGTTATGAATATATATAAGGACCACCAATTACAAACTGAAAATGAGTAAATGAGGACTAATGATATATAAGTTAATGGCAAATTGGATAATATTTCTATATTTAAGTTAAAATGAGATCTATAGCTCTTTGCTATATGGTAAACCCACTGAAAGGATTATAGATGGGTGACCACTTTTATAGTGATTATTCATCATCATCATCACAGTTATGGTCAAAAGCTACAGTATTTGTATAGTGAATCCAAAAAAATAATGAAAATAAATTGGCCCAGTTGTCAGACTCCTCAATTTTTGACATCCAAACTTTCTTAGAACCTGTGGGAGAGTCTTGCAATGAGAGACAATATTTAAAATGTGGGATTGCAGACATTTAGGAAACATAAAATTTATTTTCTATGGTCTATTTATCTGCAAAATCTCTTATTTTTGTGATGACGCTACCTATTTGTTTCATTAATACAGCAATAATGTACACGTATCAAAACAGAGATCTTTGAAATGGAGCATAAGCTCTTGTGCCATTACACTTAAAAATTTGATAAGCATGTATTAATGAGCTTAAATTTCATAAAGAGGAGTTGAAGAAAATACAATACTGCATATAATAAAATGTAAAACCGATGATGACAAGAAGCTTCTTTTTTAAGTTCTCATCTGTATCTCTCTTCTAAGTTTCATGGGTATAAAGCTTCCTCAGCATGCAAAATGTAAGTACATCTATATCAAGTGTTTTTTTAGGGAGAGGGGGGGAAATATACGTGTTGAAAATGATAGTCTGAGAAGAGTCTAAAATGGGATAATTTCAATTTCACGCAAGGATACAAGAATATCTAAGTGCCTAAAGGTGATAAAACAGAATTTCTAAGAAAAAAAAAATTTTTTGACAGAATGGAAGGAACAAAATGGAACAGGCATATCAATATCAGAGTATTAGAATGTCTATATAAGTGGAGTGCATTATAAAAATTATGATTTGATGGCAAAAAATGTTGAATAAATAAATGATCGTTTTTGAAATTCCTCAAAAAATAAAATTGAGCTATGGAAGGTGAAGAAATAGTAATAACAAAAAGACATAAATCAATAGTTTTAAACCTCATCTCATTTTCCCTAAAAATGATACGATCTTACAGAAGCTTTATATACGTATCCAAAAAAGGTTAAAAAGTTAGAGAAGAATAATATAATGAAGTAGATCTAGAGAATATCAACAACTCCCAAAATTAAGCAGCTGTTCTGTATAAAATTAGTTAGGGAATGCAGGCAGTGTATATTACATTCATATAGAAAGTTCCACCCGTTAAGCTGTAAAGATCATAAGAAATACAAAGCTTGAAAAAGACCACTGGCTAAATTGATATGCAATCAGTAACTCCTCTCACATTTTTTCCATGTACACATACACTAACAACCTTGAAAATGAATACAGAAAATATTAATTATAATTACATTATATTGAAAGAATCAATTTTTAAATACACTTCAATTCTGTCTTCAAGAGTAATACGTAACAAGACAAATTTTATGACCCAAATTTGATAACTACTTTAAAATTTAGAGGTTAAAAAAGAAGAAAAAAATTTAAACTATAAATATAGAAAATTCCGAGAAAATCTTGTAAAAAGTAAGGCACGCAAAGTGTCAAGAAGGAAAAAAAATTGTAGTACAAAAAGCAAACAGCCTACGAATATCTTATCTATGGTTTTTAAAGATTCTTTTATTTAAAAAAAATTCTTTGGGTGGGGTAAAATAATAGCTTGATGTAAAACTCAGATACATTTAATTTTTCAAAGTTCAATTTTTTTGCAAATAATCAATTACAAGAACTTATATTTTATATTATAAGTCATCAATGTTGTATTAAAAGATGGACTCTCTACTCTCTAATTTTATTCAAATCAAGAGCAATCTCTAAAAAATAGGCACTGTTGGAATCTGAGCTTGAAAACTTCAAGTGTAAGATATGATGAAAACAATGTAGAAACTTGCATCTGAAAGGCAGTTTAAAAAATATTACCTTGGCATGATGCCTATCAACTGATTGGCATTGAATTACAAGAAGGTGCAACTGTCCTGCAAAGCAACAATGAAAAGTAAGACAGAGTTTGGTGAAAAAGAGATAGGCCAATCACAATGCCAGAGACAGAGACACCAAAATTGTGGATTGCGGAAACCCAATCTACAAAAGTGTCTGAAATATAGCGATGAAATATATTTCCCAGAAACACGCAGAGGGAAACCAGCTGAAGCCATTGTTCCAAGAAGTTCTTGCCTGTAACAAAAAATTAATACTTGTATCAATTCCAACTGAAACTCGAGATGTTTTTCCTAGGATTTTGGTGCTATGGTTATTATAAAACATGATTATATTTTGTCTTAAAACATGCTGAATACTGTATGTGTAGCCATTAGAAAAAGAGTAGGATCAGATATAGAATGAGTATAATGAAATACTATTTGTATTTGATGGACACAAGGGTACAAGAATGTCAACTTTTCTTTCCAGGTACACTTAATGTTTGAAAGGACTCTATTTATGGTGTGCTCAATCGCCTGTCTAATGGGTTGCTGAAGTCCTCAAAACAGGAACAGCATGGCAACCATTCAAAAGTATTAAACTCCCATTATTGTCAGGCTAGGACCCAAATAGAAGTATTTTGACCCTTCTCTTTCTGTAGACAAAATGTACAGAAGAAACCTATCAAGGACTTGAGATGGTACAATTTACACGTAAGCCTGCATTTTCTATGGGGATTTTTATTTCAGAAACCCAAAAAAAGAAAGTGAAACTTGCATTGATAGAACAGCACTGGCAGGTCTTCATTGGGAATAATGGCCTTTGGTTGCTGCAAAATAATCATGGGTCCTACAAGTATTTTATAATTGACATTGTTTTTTGTACCAGTAGTCAAAGTCTCGAAAATATATTTCTCTATTTGTGTAGAGTTGGAGGAGACTTTAGAGTTAAATTCACTTTCCAATCACAGCTTGCTTTTAATTTTCTCAGGTAAAAAGACTGTTTGAATTAGTTAGCCATAGAAGTAACTCAATTACAAGGTCACGGGCAGAAAAACTTTTTTTAAAGATTTTAATCATAATATGTGCTAGCCCATTTGTACATTGATTATTGACAAAATGACAATATGTGAAATGAAAAAATCTACTAAAAATCATGGAGGAAAGTGTTTCATTTAATAATAGAAAAAAAACATAAATTAGTTAATAGTAGATTCCTTCTAGGGAAAAAAATATTGCAAGTACACAATGTGAAGTACCAAAGTGGTAGACTTATCATTTTAATCTAAAAAAATTGAAAACAAAATGAAATGATAAAAAAGCAATTGATAACCTATAGTACTTCCAGTCAAAAAAACTTTAAATTTGGTTGACGGTTTAAATCAGTATCAGCCAAAAAGAAAGAAAAAAAGGGTGCAGAAAATAGTCAGCACAATGTACACACAGATAACCATGCCATGCAGAAACAGAATACAATAGAAATCTCAAACACACTAGTCTCATAAATCAAAGTTATCAAGATGTACATTTTGCAGTCCAACAGCCATCACATAACCAGCCCAACCTGTCCAGTGCATGCCTGTTTATTCTGGATGCCAGGTAGTCAAGGACTAGAGCAGAATGGCTTTGCCTTGCACAGTGGTGATCAAGTTAGTACTCTCATAATGGGGGTCATATATATTATTTAGCAGTACCCTATACTCCCCACTAACATTCCCTTCTTCTCTTCTCACATTCTTGCAACAGCATCAAATGAGTATCAAAAATTTTAGAGAGGAAGGTTTAAGGTTGAAGACCACTTGATATTCATTCCTTCTCACTGTCTCTATAATTTAGTCAAATTGTTAAAGTACTTTGTCATATCGTTTATGAGACACTCATTAGACCTCTCTTATTGAGATTTTGAAGAACCACTTACCCCCGACAATGGTAAAATCAGTGTGACTGGGCTTTTCTCCAAATTAAGGTAACTGAGCAATCACATACACAATGGCTGATGAGAAGCCTTTCAAAATATGTTTGATAGTACAGTAGTAGATGATAATAAAATCTCTCATTAGATATGAAGCTGACACTGCAATTAAAAATAATACATGTGTACTGGTGAGATGTTGATGGTCAACACTATCTCTGGGACAACAAGGGAGCCAGAATCCAAAGGAAATATGAAGAATCAATGGTAAAACATCAGAAACAAAAACATCCACAAAAATGGCAAAAAAATTGCTTTTTCACTATTGCAGCATTAATATGCTGAACAAAAAAACATTGACAAATGATCTCACACAGAGCAGTAGAAAAAATAAGATTTAAAAAAAAAACAAAAAAACAATAAGATAAAGGAAAATAATTTCTGTTCCATTCATTATGACCACTGAACATATCTTTTTTCTGATTCTATATTGTACACTTTCTTACACATGAATTAACCTGCCCAAATCAGCTACAAGCAATATTTTGAATAAATTGAGCTATCAACATATGTGTAAGCTTATAAATTATAATTTGATTGAGAAAAACACGTATATCTCTAGCCTTATTTTGTCAAATGATATGCCTGTTTGAAGACAGTATTTTCATTAACCTTTTGGGTGGAAAAGAAAAATTTTTGGAACCAAAGTGTCCACAGTGACTTGGGGCTGATTTTCACTGGTTGCCTCATACATTGATAAAAAGGAGCAGACATTGCCTTTTTTTCAATCCAAGCCAACATTATGAACAGACTCCTATCACCAACACAATAATAATTACTATAATTCACTTATATGAATCTTTACGAAGATGGCTGATACTGATTTTTATTTTTAACAAGGCAAATCAAAAATTAAACATGTTGCTTTTTATAATTTAAAAGCCAAATACATGAGGATAAATCAGTCACAAGGCATATTCTGGACATATTGAAGGATCAGCTGATAATGTGCACTTCTATAGGGAAAAAATTTTATGCCTGCTTCACATTTCTGTCCAACAATATGTATTATATGACAAAAAATCTTTATATCTACATGGCATTTCTGTCAAAAGATCAGAGAGTTCAAATCGTACTTTTATAACCCTTGCGACTGAATGCATTTTTTAAATGCAAAAGTATCCTTAGTGCCATGTCACTATTTTACCCTAGTTGCATCACAAATGAAAGTTGATTTGAAAACTAACATTGAAACATATCTATGTATAAAAAACTTCCATTGCGTATTTGACAGGCTAAATGTACATTGCATTTGAATAGATGTCTCTCACAACAATATGATATCACAGTATAATATTTTCATGATTACCTATGCCTATATTTTACCCAAAGCTTACAAAAAAAAAAAGAATGACTAGTGACAAACATGGTGGGAATAAAGTAACAGCAATATGACTTAAGACCAGTCTCACGAGTCGGATGTAACATGTAACAATTTCAAATTCATTTTTCATTCCTTTCCAATATTTTTTTATATAATTTAAAACCCACCCACCTTGGCACATCTCTATACATTTCAACCACTGCAAAACTTATAAAAAGCAGCGTTTGGCAGTTCCAATGATTCTATTTCAAAGGCTATTGAACTTGTAAAGAAATATTTTCCTTTCTACTTATGTTTTCATTTAGGGAAAAAGCATCATATCAAGGGCCACTACGTAAACTATGGTAACTCGGATTTTTTCCAAAATTGAGATTTTTGGCATTTAGAACAAACTAGTCATCACTCACATACCAACAAAGTTTTAGACAAGAATTTTTTTAATTAAGAGAAATATTACATTGTCTTTGGCTTATTTTTGCCGCGTATACTATTGTAAGTCAAGATACCATAGTATATGCGGCAGAAAGAGAAGGGCAAGGTATTGTAACTCTGAGTTACAAAAGTTTAGCCGCGTAGATATTTCAGGATTAGTCATGTCCTGCTGAGATACAAATGCATACCCTTTTTGATGTAAGCTTTATACGACACAACTTGTTTGTAGACATCCTACTAAAAAAGTACATGTATATTGTTAAGGGTATCTAGTTTTCCTAAAAGATGTACATGTAGTGATATAACACATCAAATACAAGCTGCTTTTTCCCATCACAGAAAAGGTTTTTACAAAATACAATGATAAATTGCTGAAAATGTACGCAAAAGTGCAGCGCACTCAACAGGAGCACAAGTGAGTTTTGGCGAAATTGAGAACCAGAATTGAGATCACTATCAAATTTGCGTGGGAACAGTGTATCAAAGGGATTTTCAGTTTTGTAACTGTTTTTGTGTCGCATTTACCTTTTAAAAACCAAAAGATGAATTCAATGGCCTTTGAAAGTCAATGTCCCTTACCGCAAACACGAATGACAATCACCACTCCCGAATTAACTGATATCCAATGAGCATCAAAAGGCGTAAAAGATGTTATCAATGAGAACCCACTTCCTTCCCATTATTCGATTTCGTTATAAATATTGTAGAGTTTGCCTAGCTAGACAGAGACAAGAAACAGCTCCTTTACTGCACAAAAGAATTCTGCGAAAGCCAGCCTTGAGTCAAGATAACAACTTGCTTGCGAGATCCATCTGGTAAGTTTTCAATTTATTTTTCATCCTTCGACTATAAACTTGTTTTAGGAATGAGAAAAATTTCTGCTTCTTGCGCGCTTCTAAACAGAGATAGCAAAAATTAGAAAAATAATTTTGTTAACGTCTTACATTCTGAGTATTATAACAGCTAAAAATCAAACTCTTGCAGACATTAATTTAAAAATGGTGAAAGAAGACGAGAACGAGAGAGAAGACAAAAGGAAGAGAAAGAGAATGTGAGTAGATGTGCCAGAGAGAGGTAAAGATAAAGCAAGCCAGCAAGAGAGAGAAAAAAGAGAGTGAAAGAGAGGTAGGGACACAGCGAAAGGGAGAAAAGGGGAGCAAGATAGAGAGAGAATGAGGTAGAAAGATAACAATAGAGATAAAGAGAGAGTGAGTGATAGAGACATAAAAAGAGATATCTAGGTATTGAGACACAATACCATTTCTCGCTTCTAGGAAGATCAAATTTAATTCATTAAATATAACATTTAAAGCTACAAAATTTATGAACATTTGAGTTTGTAATAATTATTACATTTTATTTCACTTTTTTTATCACTCTTTCAATTATTTGAGGACAATAGGATGAGGACAATATTAGGTTTTTTTGATT
>BLXT01007308.1:559583-575554 GCA_019648995.1 Plakobranchus ocellatus | reverse complement strand
AAGTAAAAACTAGAAGTTTTGACTGCCATCACATGATGGAGAGCAAAGCAGAACAAGTTGTTAAATATCTTGATAGAATAAATAAAAACAGTTGGCACGGAATTAAGTTGGTTGAACTGTGACACCTCGGCTATAAAACTTGCATTTTGTGAGATCAATTTTAAAATTCAATATACTAGAAATTTCTATTTCTAACAATCTATGCAGGCTAGTTCCATCTCTAAGGTAGATCCATTGTCCATCTACATAGTCATAACGCTTTGGACCGCTGTGGATTTAATAGACAGAAAGAAAAGAAAAATTATTCTTCAGAGAACCTGTTATGCAAAAATATCAAATGCATCATGTATTGAAATATAAATCTTCAAAAAAAAATAATAAAGGGAGCAAACAAGCTGCTATGCCTACATAAAGAAAAAAACAACATATAAAATTATAATGTATATTAAAATTTTTAAATGTGATTTTCATGCAAATCTATTTAAATATGAATTATCTATTACCAAGGGAAGTTTCCTAATGCTTCATCAAGTCAATTTTTGTTTACTGCTCATTAAACATGTCAATTGCATTGTTCTATAGGATGTAAATTGATAAAATTTTAAACAGTGGCTTCTTTTTGGCATATGGCCCTTACAACATAAGAAGAACATTAATAATTGTATTATAATATTTTCATTCTCTAATTTTCATTACTTTGGTTAATTAGGCATTTAAATTCGTTTAAGCAATATCTAAAACTAGAATACACTGGCAACTGAGCTTGTGCTGGGTCAATGATTGGGCCCAGTAATCTGATTATGGAACAATGCATACCAGCCTGCTTAACTAAAATATCACAAATGTTACGCTGTGAAACATATTTTTGGTTGTTTTTTTTTATCAATATTTAAAAGAAAAAAAATTCAATTGAGGACATATATGGTTAAGTCATGTATTTAGGTGTACAATTTTTTGGTTTAACAGTGTTTTACTGTATCTTATATCTCAACTCTAAATTAATATTTGCTGCTTTCACTGCTGCCAACTCTGTTTCCAATGTCTCAGCCTACCTCAAAGGAGAAGAAAGCCAAATCTGTTTATTAGGGGTTTGCTTGTTTATCACAAATGTTCCTTCATGGCTGCCAAGATGAATTGTGAGAACCCCACTCTGAGACAATAAAGAAGTGCACAATTATGTTTCATAAGTGTTATCATAATTGCCAAGATGAATTGTGAGAACCCCACTCTGAGACAATAAAGAAGTGCACAATTATGTTTCATAAGTGTTATCATAATTGTTATACAATCTTTGTTACTTATGTCATCATAAAAAATGCTTGGCCATTACAAAAAAAAAACAAAAAAACTGAAACCAAACTAAATACTAAAGAGAAGTGTTATAAGGAAAAAGTTAACAGATAAATGAGAAAAGAAATCAAATTAGATAGAGCAGAATTGAATGAGCAACATATTTAGAGATAGCTACATAAAACATTTATGAAAAGACAAATACTATTTTCTAGCATACTTGAATCTTACTCATACTAAGAAGATACAAAATTACCACTGAGCAAAAGGGGTAAAAATCTTTAATGAGGTTTTAGTGAGCACATAAGCTGTGAAATTAATCACAAGATATTGTCAAACATTTCAATATGGCATTCAAAAAAAGAGAAATTGAATTTGCTCTAAAGTAAAACATTACAATATTAATTACTCACTCCATAGGCATATTCATATTCCTCATTGCACTGCTTTTTCAATCTGGCATTCGAAAAAAAGAGACATTGAATTTGCTCTAAAGTAAAACATTACAATATGAATTACTCACTCCATAGGCACAGTCATATTCCTCATTGCACTGCTCTGTCTCAGGCAAGTCTTCAAAGAATTCTGTAAGAGAGTCCAGAGTTTCTTCAGCATATGCCTCATAGTTTGCTTCAGAAACTGGGCTTGCTCTGAAACATAATGAGATTTTTTTTTGTTTTAAATCAGTAAACTCAATATGTCTCAAGGTCAATCCACATGGGTCCTGAGTCGCATTTTTAGCAACTTAAAACATTGAAACAAACACAAATAGAGCTGTGCTTATTATAAGCTAAGATAGGGCATCCTCTACTTTTTAAAAAACACATTTAACGGGGGAAAGAAATTGAAACTTTTTCTTCTCTAAAGTTTTATGAGTTTTGCTGACTCATTTAGATTGACTCCATGATATTTAACAAAAAAATTATTTTGATAAACAGGATCTTCTGAGATATCACATCATGGATTCTTTAAGGAAAGAATTTGGTCACAAGCTGTTTGTGACTTTCAAAAAGCTGAGGTTTTTAGTGACCACATTGAGCTATATAACACATAACATATAACCCAGTTATAATGCTCAAATCAACAGAGGATTCCTGTATGTAGACATATAATATCTTCCTTATGTGCTTAATAAAACTAACATTACGGGTTACGGTTAGTAATGTACAATAGGGTTAAAGATTAAGAATTTGAGGAGAGACAACCACACATGTAAAGATTTTTAAAATCCTCTTTAACTTACTCTATTTTTTTACGACATACTGTAGAATGGAAATGTCTGGCAGGCTGATTTTTGGATGTGGAACAGGTTTTAATGTGCACATATCTTGGATTTGGTCTCAATGTCTCTTGAACCTGTTTGTTGGAAATAGCAAGTGTTGAATAGAAATGTTTCTTTTGTTACTCCCTGCACTCTCCTTTTTTGGAGACTGATAACATACTAATTACTATTATGAATTTTGATATGAAATAAAAAGTGTAAGCCAGAAAAAGTCACACATATTAATTTTTAAAAGAGAAAATAAGGCAGAAAACTTAATTTATTTGACACATAGTGGACTATTTTTCTATACTACACAATTCTCCAACCTACAATTTTTTTTTCAATCCAACTTATGTGCTTTAGGATGCTGTCTCAATCTATAAAAAGGATCTTTAACTCTTTCAAGAGAATTTTTTTTTTTTTGGTGAAGATGTAATTCATGCCCAAGAAACAATATGTTTTCCATATTTACAATACAATTTTAAAGCCGAACATTTGTATACATAGTAGTTATAAATCAATAAAATAATTACACATTATTCTTAAAAAACAAATGAAAGAGCTCTTACGTATCTGGTGTCACAAGCTGAGATGACTGCACATGGGATAGAAAAAATAGACCTTTGACTTTGGTTTTGGAGCATCAAAAAGGCAGACTGTCTTACCCATCTCATATACATCAAGTGCAAGGAACTGAGGGATGCAATAGGAAGACTTCTCATATTTGGGTACAAACAATCTGTTAGAAAAAAAAATAGAGATAAAGATGAAAAATGAAGTGGTTTTTTTTTAAGTACAAGTTTGTAAGCTGAATTTTAACAGTCCCCATCTGGGTGCCCTGCATGGTTTTGATTCAGCATTTTTTTTTTCCTATAGAAGCATGACTTCTGATTATGCACACAAAGTGATATTCCATAATCTTGATGACGAAACAAAAACCATTTGGTTGACTGTGCAAAATATTATCGTTGATAGAAAATTCATTAAATCTAAAAAAATTTGTTTTGTTCAAAAAAAGCAAAGACATTTTAGCATTTTGCAAAAAAAAAAAAATAATAAACATTGAAAATTGTTGGATTATAATAGAATATGAATTCAATTTGATCAGCTTAAATTCAACAAAGAATTTTGGAACAAAAGATAAGTGATGCAAAAAAAAAATGTGAGGTTTTTCACATGATTTGATTTTTAAGTGATGTGACAAATTGAAAAGTAGTCTAGCATTCACTGATTTTCTTTTTTTTTTTTTTTGCATATTTGGAAGTTTTTCCCCTATTTCCTTGCTTCAGGTAGAGGAAAAATAAGGGGAAGACTGGAAGGGAGAAAGAGGAATGTTTAAATGATTGAAATTGTGCCCAAATTCAACTAAAATGGAAGCCACAACAGCAGAAATCTGATAATTCCAACTTCTTATAAATCAAAGTTCTTAACATATAAGGATTTTTTCTTATCTTTGGTTTGCTACATTTTATCTTATAATATTGAGGTGCAATGGAAACGATTTTGTGTGGACCATTATGAATGGCATTACAATTTTTTTCCTGTTTTCATACCATCACTTAAATATGAAACAAAGCTAACCTCTGTAAAACAGGAAACAGAATAAACAGCCTGGTATCACAAACAAGCAGAAAGTATTGACTAATGTGGGCATTCCCTTAGAATTCAAATTATAAAGGTAATAATTTTCCTAAGTAGAAAGGAAGAAAAAGAAATAGGAAAATAAACACTTGATTTTAAGCAAGACTCCAAAACACAAACTGAAGAAAAAAAAATAAGATCTAAAGATTGCACTAATATTAACTAATGTGGCGCTAAGTAGAGGACCATGTCCAGTGCAGCGTTGCCATGGGTTCCTATTTACAAAAATGTGGGTGCGGCAGAGAAACTTATGCAAAATATAATAAATGTGAGAAATTTACATCTATAATATATAAGAGATTGCCAAAAGGTGAACCCCAAAATTATGTCACGTTTTTACTGCATTTTGAAAAGAAAAATCTCCAATTTCAAAATGGAAGAGCCCAATTGAGTATCTGTGAGCTAATATTCATGCAGAGTTAGATAGCAGGAGTGTGAATGATCTGTGTCTTTTCAGTTGGTGGTGAATGAACTTAATTTGTTGATGGGTGACCACTTTTTTGGTGTTTTGTCATCATAGTTATGTTTGAAACTTATTTGGTTAATTTAGATAGCAAGGATGCATCCAAAACTAATTTTTTAAACATAAAGTAGTATTTTGTATGCCATTAAACTCACAAAGTCAAAATTTATTTTTTGATGTAGTATTTTGTACGCCATTAAACTCACAAAGTCAAAATTTATTTTTTGATAAATTCATTTTTTTCAAATATGGCTCGTAGAAAAATTTTTGCACATATCTATGATGACAGCCCATGTTTTGGCAAACCCTCATATATATATATATATATATATATATATATATATATAAATAAAATATATATGATGCAGGTCAGAGACAAACAATTAGTGAAGTCATACATTTTTGGAAAGCCGAATCTCAGGACTGTAATAAAAGGCATTGTTTTCAAGTTGGATGAATTTATCTTTATTTTCAGTCGGTTTCAACATATAAACAAGGGACAAATCAGATTTAAGCTTGAACAGTAATTCTCAAAGTGATAAATTAAACAGTATAGCAGTGTTTCCTACAGGTGAAAAATAATACTGTTTTCTGAAAAGTTCAACTGATATATTGACCCTAATAGAAAATTTAAGAAAACAAAAATCTGGAAGAATCGATATAACATACCTAATAAACACATCTAGGTCAAAATAAGATTAGCTATTTAAGTTGTCTACAAACTGTATTTTGTGGGCTTGCATTAATAACTGAAAAAAGGAGAAGCCTACTGGAATCAGTAATCAGCCCGATTGTATTACAATTTGTAAGTATCAAAATATCAAATACCACTACACACATGTCTTCGTAGAGCTTCATAAATATTATAGTAACCCCCCTCCCTCCCCTCCTCTGATATTTACTCAAGGCCATGACTGTATCTCATAAGCAAGCAAAACTCTTCTTGCTAATAAATGTAGTACAAAAGTTAAAGTCTAGTCCAATAGAATAGATAATACACTTGCCTTCTATAAGAGTTATATAAATGTCTCAAACAAGAAAGCAACTAGCATGTTACCACAAATCAGAGATGCATGCGTTCACGCACGAACGCATACACACACACAAAAACAAACATACAAACAAGAAAACAAACTTGGTCAAGGACAGCTTACAAGTAAACAAGATGCTAGTATGCAATCCAATGTAGCATAATCTCTATACCTCACTGCAGATTCATAAGCAGGCCATACCAGAATGTGCTCACATCAGATGTTATTTTGAAAGCAATCTAGAACTTTCTTTATCTCCCAGACTCATATCTGGGAAGCATCTCATTGGATAACTTTCAAACAAGCAAATAGCATTGTGAGATCATTTTACCTCTCTCAAATGAACACACACATCCAACAGTCTCTTCAAAATTTTTCTCCTGTCCCAGGCATTCAGAAATTCAAACAGACCAAATCCTTTCATTGGCTCCATTCTATTATTATCAAGACTAAGTGTGAATTTATTGTATTTATTGTAAAAAGTATTTATTGTAATGTGTTATAAACCAACCAACAATGCCACCTAGACGGTACTATAATATATAAGCCTTACCACAGCATAAGGATGTGAAAAATCACACTTTGCACTTTTATCCCACCACACACTCTCTATCATCCTTTACTGTTCCTTTCTCAACAATGCCATGATTTAAACATCGTATTTATCCTAATTCTAAACATCGGACCACAAAGTCTAAATATCATTGCTGATTGCATAATGTTATAAGTGTATCAAAAACCTGACCACTAGTAGGCTTTACCGTAGCACAAGGATGTGAAAAATCACACTTCATTCCATTTTATCACAAACACACACATCTCCAGCACTATCATCGATTACTTTTTCATTTTCAAGCCCCACCCTTCAAGCATCTTGTTGGTTCAATATTTTTAAACCATTCATTGTTATTTTTTCAGTGAATTATGTTTGTAAACACTTCAACACAGTGAAATGAATTCCTTCCATCTTTACAATGTTTTATATATATATATATATTTTTTTTTTTTTTTTAATTTATGAATTTTGCATTTAAAAGAAAATATCTCAAAATAAAACTAGGATTGCTTTCCAGTCTCTTTAAATAGATATAGGTCAAGTATTCCATGTTTTTAATTTAAGTTAATTCTGATCTCATTTTGTAACATAATTTAATTACATTCTCAATCATAAATTTATAGGCCTATTCCTGTTTTGTGCATATTCTTTATGGAAAGCTAATAATTAATTTCTATTGAGTCATTATCAGAGTAATAACTTTTTGGAAACTATAAAAGTAGTTGGAATATATGCGCTTCCCTTTAAGCACTGTGCCTAGTGTTCTTAATTTTTAAGCTATGGCTATCATTTTTGTGTCAGCAGATTTGCCAAAACCTGGCACATCCATGGGACTCAGTCTTAGCACTCATGTGTATGCTTTTTTAGTGTTTATTGTGCAAGTCTGTCATGAGGTAGGGCATACAATGCATCAGGCAAGAACATGAATTGGGCACATCAGAGCAATAGGGTCACATTATGCGCTTAAGTGGGGCCACATAGATGCCACCCCCCCCCACATGCAACTCATTCAATCATTTATTATTTAATGTTACATTTTTTTTAATGCAGTTCATGTTTTTATATTTATTAATCAAAACCAAAGACAAAAAACTTCAACTTTACAATCAGTAACTGATTTTTATGATTTATTGATCAAAAGCAAGGACAATAAACCTTCACGTAAACAATTTGGCTTTCTCTGGATAAAAAAAATGAAATCACATCTGAACATGCTCCTTGCATGGGATTTAATTTGATTAGGAAACAAACTTAATCAGGTGAGCTTACGGCTCGATAGGCAACAAAATATAACATTTCTAAAAAGTTATATTGCATGCTCCTTGAATGAGATTCAAGCAATAACAAATTAAACTTATAAGCTGTCAAAACAAAAAATAATGTAGCATGCGCCTTGCCTGAGATTCAAAACATTATAAATTTAACTCAATAGCTGTATAAAAATAAAAGTTATATTGCATGAGATTCAAACAATTATAAATTTAACTTATAAGCCCAGTGAGTTTCAAAACTCCATGAGCAACAGATTAAGAATCACTGACTCTCAGGCATACACTTGCGACAAAAAAACTCCTCCTTCTATAACTCCTCTTGGCTTTCTCCAAACAAATGAAGCCATTCACAACAGTAGACACAGTACCAGGAGTCACAAATCTCACATCACCTAAGCCAATCGCTCTTGTTTTGCATTTTCTGCAAGTTGAATTGTCATTCATCACTTCCATACTTTCATCCTCTCCACTTTCATTGGCTAGGCAAAAAGAATTTTGCTCACTCTCAGTTATCAGTATCACTGTCCACACTCATTCTAGCTTTTTTCGACTCATCCTCTAAATTTTTTTTCAATTGTGCAGCTTCTCTCTTCCTCTTCTTCTCTGCTTTTCTTTCTTCTTTTTTTTTATTCTTTAGTTCTTTTTTCTCCTCTCTCTCTCTCCTTCCTTACCCTCTCTTTTCTCTTCTTCCCTTCTTTTCTTACTATCCTTTTTTCCTTAGACTGAATCGCTTGCTACTACTCCTCCTCTTTCCTTCTCAACAGTTGCCTGTGTTCCTCTGAGCTGATGGCAGTAATGCCTAAGGAGAGGATTGTCCGCTTCCAATTAACTGGTGCCCTGGGAAAGCTTGGAAGTTTTAAAATTTCTCCTCCCTTTGTTACAACAGGTTTGTCCCTGTTGGCTGAAACATTGGTTGGGGTAGTGGGAGTTTCAGCCAACACCAGAGTGACGAGTGTCTGGAAGTCTTGATCACACTGGGGCTTCTTTGCATCGTAGGCAGTCCACATCTCCTCAGTCTTTGTCTGGTCCCACTCTGCAGTCAGTGAGATCAAATCTTTTAGTGCTTTTAGTCTGTTGGCAGAAACATCAGGGGATGTTGGTGCGGCATTCGTTAATACCTCTGTCTCAGTTGGAGGTGAAGCTGGAATTTCTGACCCATTTAACTGTTCAGGCACTGCTGTGGCTGACTGACAGTGTTTGATCAGTGAAGGTTAGGCTGGGGGCCAGCTTTTCTGACAAGCAAACTTTATAAGGGTTGAATGGGAATAGCCCGCTTTTGATGAAGCCATTGATGGCATTTTCAGCTGTGACTGCAGTATCCCAAGCTTTCTTCAGGACAGATGCAAAATGTCTTTGCCTTGACACTCTCTGCATGGATGCTCATGAAGCGCCAGGTTTCATTCTCCCAAGCAGACTTTAAGGCCTCATAGAAAACTTGGTCTAAAGGCTGGCACAGGTGAGATGTGTGACTTTTCAAACAGTAGAGGAAAATTTCATTCTTAACACAAACCTTTGATATTTCTATAAAAGATGTGTGAGATGCCTATCAGTCTACAAACAGTGCTACAGGCTTTTGTTTGTCACTTACTGCAGATACAAAGACTTTCTTGAGCCAGCTTAGGAAAATCTCAGCTGGGATCCAGCCATTATGAGAATGGCTCGTGATGGATCCATCAAAGTCTAGCGACTGTGCCATATGCTTGTAAGGGTATATTATAAAAGGCCCAAGATGTTGCCCAATCGCCGAAATGCACCCAAGTTATGTAATGTTGGTTCTGGTGTTACTGCTTAAGTTGTAGATGACTTTAGACCCCTTGTCGGCAATGACTTTTATGATTTGGAGCAGGGGCTGAAGCAAATCTCATCAGCATTGTGAAATCTCTCTGGCAAAAGAAACAAAGAAGGATCCTGGGTGTCCATCACATTTTCATGTCGTTGAACCAGTTTTAGATTTGCCATGGAAACTAAGGCCTATTCTTTACCTAAGGCAAGAGATGTCCTGACACCTAAGTCAGGATACCGCTTGAAATATGAAGCCATATATTTTACCAGGGCGTTTGTCTGGGGTGCGCGTTTTAGCATTCCTTTCATCCAACATTTGTTTGATAATATCCTTAATTTCAGAGAGGGTTTTGCCAAAACCACTTCCAGTCATCTCTTTAATCCATATTGCCAAGCGCTCTTCCTCAGCAAGAGTAAGGAGTAATTTTAAGGTTGGATCAACCGCACACCGACCTCTAATTTTATCTCCAAGAGTAGCATAAGGGATGCCGAAAATCTTTGAGGCCTTGTTAAGAGATAGCTTGCCACTCTTTACCAATCTCATGGCCTCCAACAAGACAGCACTTGTATACTTAGGCTTTTTGGATGAGACCTACAAAACTTGAGGGGGGGGGGGAGGAGGGAAACATAGGATGAAATGCTAGAAGGAAAGTCTTACCTTTAACACAGCCCCCATCAGGCCATATTTAATTCTTTACATACTCCCACTAAAACAAAGGATAAAAATAAGTGGGATGAGTAATATAACTAAATCAATTTTTTCTATTCATGAGGAGGCACTCAGTGTGTCATTTAACCACATAATACATTTTGTTTTTCAAAATAGGTGCACCATGTTCCATCTAAAACTTGGGAAGATGACACGCTAGTTCTATAGCTCAGGATATGCTTTGCCGCAAAATAGGTCATATCAATGCGCTAACCCCCCTCTTCTCTCCCCCCCTCCCCCATGTGGATTTAACTGTGTTAATGGTAAACTTGACGTGTGTGTGGTCTTCAGAAGGTTTCAAGCTTTACTTTTACTTTAGACTGCTGTTAATGCTATATACATGACGTGTCCATTTTAAGTTTCTTATTACCTCAGGTGAATCATTTCCATAAAAAAAACGGGAGTCAATTTTCTTACCTCCATTTGAGAACTTGAATGAGAAGCTGCCACCTTGAAATTCACACTAACGAAAGAGGAATGTGTGAAATAATACCAAAACAAGAGGGGTTAGAGCATTATGTTTTAGGCACACATATGTCACAAATGTGCCTTTACTCTGAGTTAAATCAAGTAGGTTTGGTCCATTACAATACAAAACAAAAGACGCTGGTAAATGTTTTTAATCCAAGAAAAAACTAGGCCTACCCATTTTTGCACCTCAATGGTCTGCATTTTGCCCCTCTGTGTATAACAATATGAGGAAAAGGTGGGAAAAGATTCTCTGTTTTTCATCATATATTTTCCTTCTCAAGAGACTATAGATAATTAGCAAGGTCAGATGATTTTTTGTTTCACAAGAAATATAAGTCTAATCTTGCTTTCATAAGAAACTTCTTAAAAATACAAGCATCATGCCTTTTGAATTTTTAAAACTGGTTGGAAAAAGAGCAAATTTGGCATATCAAAATATGTCTTTTTAAAAATATTTTTGCTAGTACACAGCACAATTCAAACGACACCGTGAAAATGCTCAAAGTACCCAGTACACATTTTGTTGCATTTTGTTATTTCTTGTTCAATAATCATGAAAATATCTAGTATCCTGTTACTTGGTATGGACTACACAGCCGCACACTTAGTTTTATCGTGCGCAAAAAAATCAGCGAGATAATTTAGATTACTATGTTTGTAACATTATGTAACTTAAAATTTCAGTACCACAATTTTCAAAAAAGACAAGATCTATTTTTTCAAGTCTCTACAATGAATTGCACAAAAAGGGCGTCCTAGCCTAGCCCAAAAGGTGCCATGATGAAATTGAAAGGGGTACCTAAAGACTGGAGTGCATAGGAAATAATCTAAGCCTAGATCAAGATAAAAGAATCTATAAAAAGAGAAATTGAGGGAATGAGAAGATCAGGAACGATTAAGTATATAAAATGAATATTTTTTTTTAATAAACTAGATCTATGTCAAAAATATCTTTGAACGATAACGGATAGATCTAATATAAATCATAAATCTCAAATACATGAACAAGTAATAAAAAGTAAATTGCAATTGCATAACCACTCTCAATCTAGGCGTGAAGTAGATGATTGACCAGGCCTAGATCTAGATAGAACTCAAAATCCTGAAGTGCGTGTCTAGATCTAGATCTAGATGAAATTCATATGGCACTCTGCATACAACGCTCAAAAACTTAGTTTTTATATCTTTATATTACATAGGCCTAGAGCAACACCAATGATTCTAAATAAAGTTAAATTTAAACTAGACTAGATTCACAGTGTTCCGCGACAGGCATAACGGAATATGATGTATCCAATATTCCACGAGTAGAAGCCAGCTCGCGATTATTAGAAGCCGGCTGAATCAAGAATTTGGCACTGTCAAGAATCGTCACTCTGATTCTTGGATCTCGCGAGCAGGTTCCAGCACTACTGTGGAGTCAGTGACAACAATAAAGAATAGCTTACCCAAAATATGTGGGAAATGTGAAAGTGTAGATCTATGTCTAGATCTAAGCTTGCTAACTGAACAGTGAAAATTCTGAAGCGTGAACAGTAGCGTAGCAGTCGAACTCAAAACTCACTCCAAACCAAAGACCATTTCAGTCAAGAGTTATCCCGGAAACAAAAGTACACCATTGTAAGCAAAGGGGTTTATCTTTGAAGAAAATATAAATTCAAATAAAACAAAACATTCACCCACCAAATTGGATATTTTTCTAATTTTTATATCTTAAATACATAATTCTGTTTAAAAAACTTGAGTGTTCTGTGCGGTTTTAATATTCATTACAAAATCAAATGTTACAGAATATAACACAATGAAAAGCTCCTTTTATAACCTTGACATAGTTTTGTAGTTTTTTTTAGATGATAAAAGTTGGTTAAAATTACGATATTATTCGGTTTGATAATATATTTATCGATATTTTTTCTTGTCATAATTATCTTTTTGAATTGACTATTTTCCCGAACATATGTATGGTCAGTACTTTTTTATGGTAGTGAGTGTTGGACAATAAACAAAGAAATAGAAGAAAAACTAGAAGCAGTAGAGATGAGTATGTCATGGGCAGAAAAAGGTCAAATGAATTGGGTCTGAAAGAGGCTAATCTCGAGCGATCACTAATTAAAACCATTAGACAGAGACAACTATAGTGTTTAGGTCATATTTACAGACATAAGGGTTTAGAACACCTAGTAGCCACTGAAAAGATTGAAGGCAAACGCATTAGAGGTAGACAGAGAATAACTTTTATTGAAAATCTTAAATCATAAGCAATAGGCAAGGGTAGCAATAACAACTTTATAAGGTTAACTGAGAATAGGTTTGAGTGAGGAACATGATCGCCAATGTCTGTTCCAGACAAGGTACGTGATGATGATGATTTTCCCGAACACTATGCAAACCGAGCGCAATGATACTTTAAGGGACTCGTGCTTGTACCCGTGCAGTATGAGTAAGAGTATGCCGGTTTTACTGAACTATCTGTCTCTTTTTTTATCCTTTGTAAAAATAAGGCATTCGGGAAAATAAGGTCGGACTCTATTTATCCGAACGTTTGGGAAAATAAGGTCGGCCTTATCTTTTTCTGAGGGGTTTGTGTATGATCCGTGGGGCGATCATGTTTAAATTACATTTTCTTTGCAAGTGTACTCTCAAGAATTTCGTTTTTGTCCTCATTAAAATAATTGTTCGACATAAAGTGAAGAAACCTTAATCTACATGTATAATTTATGGCCCTTTAGCAAAATGCATATCAAAAGTGGCCAAACTAGAGATCTAAGGCAGTACAAATAGTTCTAGGCAGCATGGCAAGCGGATTTTAAAACCATTTCAGAATTTAAAAGTATATTGCATCAGTAGAATTTAACAGGATTTTGATTTAGATTGGTTTTTATACATATTTGTTGTCGGCACTTTTAAAAATATTTTTCCACAAGTTTTTCTGAAGCCTTCTATTCAATTAACGATTTTTATTAACTTATAATGCTATGTATCATCTGCCAGCCAATACTTATCCTCCATGATGTAATAAGTTGTATTCCATGATTGCTTTGAGTGAAACTACAGGGACAATTTGTGTAATTGTATAGATACACTATGGACATGCTTTTTGGTTGGTGAAAAATTTCTTTGCAACAACACTTCTTGAAGAAATTAATCTTTAGCATCACCATTTTTTTTTTTAGCTGAACGGTAAAGTTTAAACGTTATATTGTATATAATGTGATACTAAGATTTTGTTTCAATAATTTTAAAGTTTGAGATTAGGTTCATTTATTAAATATGGAGAAAGAAACTTCTGTGTCATCATCGCTCTCGCTTTGCCTCCCTTTTGGCAATAGGGCTTCAAGCTTGAACACGCGTAATTAAAGAAGATGGGATTTTCCCCAAAGGAAATATTTGAAGACACTATGCGGTTTATCAGATGATTCATGAACATAAAATGAGTTAGTACTACGAGATGTTAAATCAAAGAGAATTTTCATGAAAAAAAAATAACTTTAGAAACACATTTAGGTTATATAATGTTTCGTAAAAGCCTGAAATATCTATCTTTAATTGTTAATGGCACCAATATATCATGGGCAAAATCGTCACTCAAGAAACGCTGCTAAAATATCAAGTCTAAGATCCAAAGAATGCAGTGGCAATTGAATTAAAAGTGGGATATGAAGAATGAGAAAGCAGTTGCCAACTAGAAATTATATGATATTTACAAATTGAAAGAATAGTAACACTACATTAAAACACGTCACCTTTTTTAAGGCTTTATCGGTGCGATCACATGTTATTATAATTTGCGGTGGTATTATTTATAGCATCAAGCATCGGCCTACAAGATAAAACAAGAGAGAGAGAGAGAGAGAGAGAGAGAGAGAGAGAGAGAGAGAGAGAGAGAGAGAGAGAGACAGACAGACAGATATTAAATTCATGAACTGTTGCAGCTTCAAACAAGCGTTTTTATGAAGTGTAAAGGCGCAATATATGTATGTGTGCGTAAAAGATTCATAGATATATTTAAAAACGAGTCAGTACTACGAGAGGTTAACTTAAAACTTAAATAAAGTCTGTAGAATTACAGATGCTTAGGTTACATAATTTTTCCGTAACGGCCTTTAATATTTATCTATACATGCACATAAAATTTAAAAATATACATTACACATATAAAAATATACTTTCAAATACACATATTATCTCTGACGGAATAGGCATAAAAGTAGACGTTTTTTTTTAAGTCTGAATTCCAAGGGCAACGGTTAAAAGGCTAGAAATATGCCTTTTATAAGTTTATCTGAAGAAAGAATTAAATGTAAGTAGAGCCATAGCCAATGGTGTCTGTCAGGGATCTGGCGCGGTAACTGAAGAATTTTGGTTTTTGTATATATGACCTGTCCACAACAAGGTTTCTTAGACTTTCAGACCTTCGATGGAGCTGGGCCGCAGTGACGGGACTCGAACGCTCGACAGAATGGGTCCACGTGGTACCTAATCTAAAAGGAAACTTTTGTGTACTGCATGTTCGAGCTTTCAATATTCGTTATCGATATATTGGTACTGCTTCGCCCGGTAATCAGCGATAATCTTGTAATGTAACATAACAAGTTCCTGGACGGTCAGTGACGAGAGTGTTTTATAAGTTTTGGGTTAATGTTTTCATGTCTAAATCTCGATCTTACATGTTTCTAGCTTATTATCTAACGAAAGTGTCACATTGTAACACACTTTAAAGCCCATTATTGTGAAAGTATCAAGTTTATAGATCTATCTATCTGGACTATTGAAGATTCTAGTTCTCGATCTAGATCTAGGTAAACCATTAACTTTTTATATAGAATCTAGGCCTAGATCTAGATCTAGATTCTAGCTATAATTATTCAATCTTGCTCTATCTTCCTAATCCATCGAAGAAATGAAGAGGTCGCAGGCCAAGTTATAATGAAAATATTATCATTTTCACACAAAATCTACACAATTTAACACTTTTTTCGTTTGCTCCTATCGGATAATATAGCTAGATCTAGAATCTCTAGGCCTATATAAAAAGTCGGGGTGGGAACAAACGAAAAAGCGCCCTTAGATCTACCAGATCTCCATAAAATCATAGATCTAAATTTTGATATAAAACTTGATCTAGATCTACATGTAGATATAAATTCAGATACAAACTTGTAGGCCTAGATCTAGGCCAACACATTTATATCTATAGACTAGGGTAATCCTTACCATCTGCGGTCCCAGGGAGGCACTGGTGGAGCACTACGGTCCCTACTTTGTCTACCTGAGGAAGTCGGCCATTTCGATTATTTGACGTCAGTGGGTGGCAACAAGCGTTATCAGTGTCTAGATCTAGATTTAATATCTAGATCTAAAATGTTGCGTCTTCATTTCGTTTGTGGCTGATGGTATGAGAATATTTTTTTCGCAGTGGCTATTGTTACGGTCCTGTAAAGACGATTCTCAATGCTATTTTTACGGGTCTGTAAAGACGATTTTCAAAGCTAT
>BLXT01007308.1:543016-553206 GCA_019648995.1 Plakobranchus ocellatus | reverse complement strand
AGGGTCCAGTGATCTTGTAAAAAAAAAGGCCTAAACATTTTAAAAGATAAATTATATTTTTGTTTTTCAATCCAGTAAGAACACAAGTTTGTCTAAAATTTTTGTTTCTGTGCTTTTCCAGGATTCTTATAAAATCCAGGTGGTGATGGAAAATTTGACCCGAGACATGAAAAAGGCCATTAAATCTATTGTCTTTGTAGTTGGTTACAATGGATTTGATCTTTTTTTGACGGCAATCTTCCAGCCAAACATCTCTCACCCCTCTGTAATCTCCAACCGGGCCAAAAATGTCCAAAGCATACTTGAGGAACTTCTCCAGTGGGTTTTTGTATGAAGAGAAGTCGAGCCCCAGTTCGCTACCAAAGGCTTTTAGCTGTTTCAAAGAATATGCATGAAATGCAAGCAGCACATGAGCCATGCAGAAATATTCCTTCACTTGATGCGGCTGTGGTGTCTGCAAAATCAGGCTGCTCCATTCTTTAATGATTTTATTAGATTTTTTTTCATTAGCAGCCCTGTCGCTGATGAGGAAGGCCAACTTCTGAAGTGCCTTTGCCTTGAAGTCGCTCTCACCAGCCACTGCTGCTAATTCATCTAACTTAGCCTCTACATCATTTTTAATGGCCTCACCTGTCTCTGAGGCCAAAGACGAAAAACCAAGACTATAATGCTTTCCATTGCTGAGCAAGACATAAGTTTCTTGAGTCTTGACCTTTCGCCTTGTGGTCCCATCTTTTGCAATACCCAAACTGTCATTTTCAAGAATCTCCTTATTTATGAAAGTCTTGGCAATGTACTTTCATAACAATCCGACGTCATTTACATATTTAAATGAGCGAGTAATGGAGACAATGAACGAAATGCCGATACCGCGAGAACGGCGCGGCGATGTCCAAGCCGGCGAGTCAGCCTAGTCGCGTTGCTAGGTATCAACAACACTTGTATAAGTTTATAAAGTATAAGTCCCTAATAATAGTGCAGGCTGAAATAAGAGTCAGGCTGGTATTTTTTGTCAAAATTAATAACAGTGCAGGGTGGACAAAGATTACAATCATTGCACAAATTACCACCCTCCACTCTTTTCCCATCTTCTGTATTGAGTAATATAGAGTACTGATTCAGAACAATCACAAGTTACAAGTAAAGCTGGACACAAGCACTCTTTAGATTTTATTGTGGCATGAAACTAATGTAATAACTGCATCCAAAACAACGATACAATGTGGAGAACTTACAAAGACCTTGTCAACATTACTAGTAAGAACTTGGAACCAACATGAAACCAAAACTTTTTTGTTTGTGATTTTGAAAAAACATTAAGAGCGAGGATGTCTCATGTCTTGTTTTTAATCTAAAATAAAATCTGAAATTTATAAAAGATAGTTTTTGTGCCAGCACACACAAGTTCAGGTTCAGGCAACTTTTTCACTATGTCCTCCAGAATGATGTTGCCGACAGGCCCTGGCTCATACAATTTATCAGTTCCACTCATTATTTCAAAGTGGCGGACTGCAAAGGGTTCCTCAGCTTAAATTCACTGTTGGCATTGGACTTGGGCTTTGCTGTGCACTTATATTTTCATTTTAAAAAAAGTTTACTTTAAACGTCAGGATTTGTTACAAGAAAAAAAAAATTCTAACCTCTTTTTACATAGTTTGTGTAACCATGTAGGTAGGTATAATCCAGAGTTTGTTCAGGCCCAAATGTATTGGATTGGGATTATGGTGAACTGAGTTCTCTTTCTAGGATCTATATTCTCATTAGGATTTTTACCATCTGTAATATTTTTATCTGTTGTGGCCTAGCTAGATTAGATAGTTTGTTATACTGTAGAACTATCGCATAGCTTTTGCTACTCTAGACATAATTAATTATCCGAATTTATATTTCACTGACTTGATCTAGTCTTGAGCCTTTTATAAATGTAGATTTAGATGACATTGACTTCTTTTAAAGATGTGATTGAAATAAGATTTTATATAAGACTAGACTTAGGTTTCACTCAAAAAATACAGTAGGTTGTATTGCATTTAGATCATATAAAAATGAGCAATTGCAAAAAGGTAGACCCCCAAATTGTGTCATGTTTTTACTGTATTTTGAAAAAAAAGAATCTCCAATTACGAAAACGAAAAGCCCATTTGAGAATCAGTAATGTAATATTCATGCAGAATTGGATAGCGGGAGAAGATCTATGTAAGAAAAATTGGTCTGTTTCTCTTCACTTTGTGGTGAATGAGCTTAATTTGTTGGTAAATGATCACTTTTTTGATGATTTTGTCATAAACTTACTTGGTTAATTTAGACAGCGAGAATGCATCCAAAACTGATTTTTTAACACAAAGCATTACTTTGTATTTCATAATACTAACAAAATCAAAATTTTTATCACTTGTTGCCAGCCAATTCAACTTTGCTTGCTCGCCCGTATGTTATTAGGAAAGGAGAAGACACCAAACAAATTTAAAAAATTCAAATATCGTGCCTACCTGATTAAATCAGATGGTATAATGCAAAGTAAAATAGAAAAAAGGATAGTATGGCCAAAGATTGGACACATTCCCGAAAAAATAAGGTTAATACAAGAACTGATAAAGAGTAAAAACAAATATGGAAACTAAAGTAAGAAGTTATCAAAACATTATTGGTATATAAGTATGCTTAGTGCTTTTATTATAGATGTGAATATTGGAGAAAAAAATACAAAAACAGGGAGACATGGCAAGCAATAATAAAGGTATGGTTTTTTAGAAGAATGGTGAGGATATAATCATGGACCAAAAAAAAAAAAACCCACTCAAATGTCTTGTTGATTAAAACTGAATTCACTTCTTTGCTCTATGGTAGGCAGGCTTACAGGCATGGGATTCGTCTGTGGAAATGCGAGTTCCCTGTTGAAAATGAAAAAAAAAAAATCTACACAAAAATTTTAACTTCATGGAAAAAATTGTCTGGGGAGCAAAATTAGAAGGGTTTTCAAACATTTTATACAACAGTCTGCTGCTAACTGCTAGGAGAGGCCTCCAAAATGCCTAAAATGTGTGAAGAACCTTTTTCAACCTTGTCTTGGCCCCTCTGTAAATGTTTACAAACTACAAAAATTTTATTGTTTGCCTGAAAGATTTAATTTACTATTTAATCTTTTGAATGATGGTTACAGCACTTTGTAAAGCTTAAATTTGCTGTATATTTTGTGCTTGTCAGCTCATAATAGAAATATACTCTTTTCATCAAGCTCACGCTCTGAAAGCTTGTGCATGGTTGTGTTTGCTTTCAGTGAAGACTTTATGATGGAAAATTTTAGGAAAAAAAAATAATCTGATTTTCTACTGTTCAGACATCTTACTGTCAAAAAATGCTAAAAAAAAAAAAAAAAAGAGACTAAACAGACCTCCTCAACTTAAGACCTATTTATATAAAAAAATAATGTGTAATTTAATGAGCCCAACACCCAAATAAACAGTTGACCTACAATTGCAAATATACATATCTATTTATAGGATTCTCATTAAAGCATGTAAACCCAACCACTAAGTGAGTCAATAATAGCCATGTATTCAAATGGTACTTGGATTTAGCATGCGTCATTTTAGCACTTGTATCACTAACTGGCCCATATTCTGAAGTAGCTTATAATTGAATTCATATATGTATGAATACCCTGCTGCTTTCTTTGTGTCAACCCCGTTAGTCATGAAATTTCAAAACCAATTTTTAAATGTGTCAAATTGATTGTGCAATCCATTATCATATGAGTCACTATCAAATATCCATTTATTATGTTCTGCTCTCTTCTCATTTGCATTTGGTTAGATTATGTTTTCTTTGTTTGATGGGTGGTTTTTTTTTTTTTTGTTGTTGTTTTTTTTTTTGTTATTTTTGTAATGTGTATATATGCTGTGCCACATATCAGATTCTTTGACTGAAAAGACTTGCTCATTATTTACAAAAAAGCATGAGTATCTAAAATAGAGTAATCAAGATGGCTTTGAGGTAAATTTTATTTTTTAGTTATTGTCAATTGTGTCTTTCCAGATGAGAGAGCTCAGTTTTTGATAAGACACCTCCGACAAGATGTCAAATGCAGCCCGATGTGGTAGGCTTGTTATAAGTCAAGTTTGCAACCGCTCAGGTAGGATTCTGAAAATTTTTTTAAAAATTAGGCAAACTTTATTAGAATATTTTTGAAATGAACACACAAAAAGTAAAGTTTAATTAATGTTTTTTTTTTTTTTTAGAATGAAACATTTGGCCATGTTGAATTTGAAGGAGTCCATGTGTAATGTAGGCATATGAAAGAAAAATAAAAGGAAGCCCAGAAATAGTAATTTTCGATGGGTGAAAGTCATTGCCAGTAGTTTTTTTTTTCTTTTTGGAAACTTTCCGTTTCACTCTTGTAGCAACAATGCCTGAATTTGATAATGTCAAGGGATGATTAAATCTTTCCTGATTTCTGTCTTTTGATGGAAAGAAAGAGATTCATTTTTTAAATGAATTTATGGCACTCAATTAAATGTACATAAAAGTGAAACTTCTAAGGTTAAGACTGTTCTTACCAGTAGTGCTTATCCAAATAAACTCTTTCTTCTTTCATGTGGTCTATGAGATGAGATTTCACAACATAAATCACTTAAACCTGCATTCTGAAATATCTAAATGCGGTATTATCATTCCTACCTGTCATTTAGATTTTTTGACCATCCTGAAAAAATCCTTTTACACTCTGCTGCTTAGGTCTGTTAGCATCTTTCACATTTCATATTGACCAATGAAATGGAAAGGCATGAGAGCAAATCAGCAGTACTTGACCATTTGTGGGCTATCCTATGTAATATATGGGACACTGCTTTCAAAATGGTAGAGGTGTTGCCTTTGAGCCACTGGCAGCCAAAATAAAAACAGCATCTTAATATTCCCTGTGATCCAGCAACATTTTTCTCAAACATGTGAAGACTAAGTATCACTTATGCTTTATCTTAGAGCCTCCTGTAGAGATGACTGGTTAATAGCTCAAATGGCATGAAAGACTTTAAAGGAAGCTACAATACTTACATTTTAATACAGATCAACTCCAGTGATTTTTTTGTTCTTTCATCTGGCAGAAAGAACTCATCTGTAGTGGACTATTGTGTTTTTTGATGTCACAGTATGTTATCACAATAAATGATATCAGAAGGGCAGTTTTTCCCATTTAATTTCAAAGCCCATAATAAGTTTGTGGGTTTTTTTCTTTTTAATTGACCGGCTAATGAAGCAGTAGGATCAATTCTTCATTAGGGGAAATTACAAATGTTTTCAATTTGAAAATTTTATGAGCCTGCCTCAAAAATATTAAAAAAAAAACATTAACAAAATCATCGCCATTACCTCTCTACATTCCTATCCCAATGTTCATCATCATTCATTCATTATTAATCTCTGACTGTCATTACCATTGTCATTTCATACCAACATTATATTGAGATCAACAACTGCAAGTTTTTTGTTATGATTTTTTGTTAATTTTTTTTGTAATGTCTTTATTTTCAAAATTTTGGTCCTGTATCAAATTCTTAAGCATTAGAGATTATTTTGGGAAATGTGAAAAAAAGCTCTCAATAATCAAGATATGATCGATCCTTTGCCAAAACTTTCTTGGACTACTTTTGCCATCATTCTTAGTATCTGACAAAAATATAATCTGATGAGAATTGGGCTTCTAACATTCATATTTATTTACATGGCTCCTGAAAATGGTCCAACCAGCTTTTGCACCATAATAATGATTAAGGCTATTTAAGCCTTTTTTCATAATTTTTTTTTGGAGTATGTGATTGCATTGAAGTGTGGCTGCATTTTTATTTGCTATTTACAGCATTTTTTTTGGCAACTGGCGAATGGTTTAAACACTGCTGCACTTCTAAATTATTCAGTTTCTCATAAATTAAAAAAAAAAAAAAATGTGTGTGTGTGGTTTTTTTTTTTTTTATTTCATAAAGTTCAATGGCATTCCTAAATTTTCATAAAATCCCCCCCCCCAAAAATAATGTTTCATTTGGCTAAAGACCATATTATGTGAGCCGATCATCTCTTATTTGAAGAGTGTCATTAATTTGGTACTTAATATTATCGCTCTCACTTCAGCTTCCTCACACTCTCAAAATAGATGATGAATTATTTTAATCATTGATGCCACTGACCGAAGAATTGGATTGTATTATTTTTTGTTAAGGTTTATGGATACTCTATAATTACAAAGATAAATCTTAATGTAAGAATATGTTACAATATGGATTTAATCTCTTATGGAGAAAAAAACATTAGTGGCTGTCTGGGTTCTGAAAATTGTGATATAACATAGATATAGATATTTCTTACCTTATCTCAATTTTCATGAAGAATTCTGCTCTTATTCAATACTCTTTGTTAGCAAAATACAAAAAATATCAAATCAGAAAGAAAATAGGCAATATACAACTTGTTTGCAAGATGACAAAAACATTGGAAAATTAAGACAGAAGATGGGACATAGCTTTAGATGTCATGATTTCAGGTAAACTAATTGTGACCATTTCATGATCTGTAAAACTAAAATCACATAGGTTATCCAAACTTTGTATCCTCAGGTGGTTCTTCTAGGTTTTTCAAGTTACGAGGTTTTCAGGGAGCTAGAGAGGGTAATCTGCAATATTTTCTGCCTACCACTTCTTCCTCCCATCAAATATTACTATCTCGCCATAGCTCCAGCTCAGCAGATGGAGGAGGAGATGACATAAGTGAGGGCAGATCAAACAAAAGCCCAGGTGCCTCAGGCTCTGGCAAAGGGGGAAGTGGTGACAAGGGCAAGGGAGGCAAGAAGTCAAATCAGTTGTGCTGTCCCAAATGTGGTGACCCATGCACACATGTTGAAACTTTTGTCTGTAAGTAAATTGTAATTCAAAGTGTATTATGCTTGCAAAATCTAACATATAAGTGGCCATCTCTTTTCATCCAAGATTTTTCCTTTGATAAACATATTAATTTTTTTAAAGCTTTTCCTGTTTTTCCTTGTTTTTTTTTTTCTGGTTTTTTTTTTTTCAGTTGCTTTTGTCTGTGTTAATACATTTAGTTTAAGCTGATAGGATTGCTACCATTTAAAAATTTTTTTTTAAGTAGGCCTTTGAGTCTTTACATGAACCACTTTTTACCTTACTGAAGAGAACTGATGAAAGAGTATTCCATACCACCCACAATCTATTTTAATACTTTTGGGGAAAATAAGACATACAATTGTTTTTTTTATAATGTTCATTTAAAAAAATGAAAGTTTAAATGTGTATTTGAAAATTATCAAAACATATGGGTAAAATCTATCATGACCGTATCATATATAAATTTAATTCATTCATGCTCTCAAATCGTTTGTGCAATATGCCAAATTATATCATATGAAAACTGCTTTCTTTTGAATTGTGTGATACAAAGTTCACCAGGATACAATCTTTATAACAAAAGATATGATTTGTCAAGTAATGGGGTAATTAATCAGTTAATCACTTTAAGTGAGATCCATGTTAAAAACCATCATTACCCAGTGACAGTCTACCTAGATCAATCTTTTGTCCGTCTGATTTTGTCTCCTGAATCTGATTTCAAATTATGAAGGTAGACATTTAAACTCTGCTAAAGCAAATGAAACCTTGTTAAATGTTTATAAAGTATATTGTTTCAAAATTAAAAATTGATCCAAGATGATGGTATCCAAACTTTTCTTTTTTCGTACAAAAATAGCTAGAAAATGCTAAAAAATAAGCTGCAGAAAATTGTTACTTGCATGAGACCAAGCCTGGATGTTATTAAACTACATCTACTTCTTCATCTATATAAAACGAGTTTTTAAAAGATGGTGACAAAGTTCAGATTTGTAAGATCAAAGTCACAGGAGCATATTATCTTTTATGGGAACAATATGGCTGAACATTATCTGGATATAATTTATATTAAAATGTGATAAGTTGTGTGAAGTATACCCAAGCTGAAGAGCTAGAAATGATAGTGAGACTAGATCAAACTTTATTTTTGTTTTTTCATACAATTTAATTCATTTTTTTATCTCAATTATTGTTACTGATTTTCTCCATCATTTATTGCAACTATTTAGTGGTTATATTATTTATATGATGAAACAAAAAGTTATGTACTTTTTTTTATTTCATGAATATGAAAAGGTATACAAATTTCATTCTTTATACAGATTTCCAAATTGCTTCATAAAAAAAAAGCATATCAGTGAATTGAGCATGTAAAAACAAAAATACACATCACATTTCACATCAATCATACAATAACTATCAGAGGACCTAAAATGCGAGTGTAAAAAAAAAATATTTTTTGCAATGGATTTTAAAATTATATTGAATAAAAACATATAATCTCCAAAAGGGATTTTTACTGACATTGAACACTCCTGGTTAGGATAGTATGCATAGATGTGTATAGTATCAATTATAAGCAGGTGACGTAATTCTCAACCAGCACTCTGGTTCCAAGATATCCTTTGGTGTATAGTATCAATTATAAGCAGGTGACGTAATTCTCAACCAGCACTCTGATTCCAAGATATCCTATGGTGGTTTTCTTCAATTTTTTTTTGGCCATGAAAGCAAAGCAGTGGCTTTCGTACCTTCTCTCAGCGGGTTTTATCAATAAAATCTCAGAGTACTTAATTTTCCTTTAAACAATTTGTAAATATTTTTTTTCAAATCAGGCTATGTAGTCTTAAAAAATTGTTCTTTTTTTTTAAAATTTTTTTTCATTTGAGTTTTAAATTCCAAAGTTAAGGTTGAATTTTATTCTTTTTTATAGCCTCAACACGGTTTGTGAAATGTGAAAAGTGTCACCACTTTTTCGTTGTTCTCTCTGAAACTGACTCAAAGAAGACATTCAAAGAGTTTCGTGATGAAAAGCTCAGTCAAAAGAAGAAGTCCCCTCCTCCTCCAAGAAAGGTAGCTGATGTTTATTTGATTGAGTCTTTATTTGAAAGCATCACTATTCTTTTCTATATGAATAGTAAATTATCTGAGGGTGTGCCAAAATGTGGATTGTCATCATTGTTAAGCTCAAAAGATTTTCTTTGAGCCATTGAGAAAGCTGAGCTTATCAATGCATAAATCGTGTGTCTGTGAGTTTAGTGACTTAAATTGTAATGCTTTGTTTTTTAAAATTCACAATTCACTTTTTCCCAAAGTGTGTACTTCCCCCGTTCATTGCTCAGAAAATTATTTCTGAAATTCGTTATCTTGTTAATTCCCTTCTAGTTTACACATGCTTCCATTTCAAACCTTTGTATGCAGCAAATAATATTTCTTAAAGTTCTGAAAATTTTTCATATCTTGGTCTCACAGATGTAGCGCAATTATCCTGCAAACATTGAGCCATCAATGAATTAACATCAGATTCACTCCACTGTTCTACGTTAAAAAGATTCTCATGGAACTAGTCAAATCAATCCCATTGCCTTTTTTTCCTCCTTTCTTCGGGAAAAAGGATATGCCTCTTGTTTTTTTTTTAACAGTGGGTGAATCAGATTAAATACCTAAATTCTATAACAATTTTGATTCTATATGAAGAGATCATATTTATAAGCCTCTGTTCTCAAGATAGCATAATGATTGGCTTGTTTCTAATTATTTGTATCTTTCAGTGTGGCTTACAATTGGGCATTTTCAGATAGGCGGGAAAGGGTCCTCTCATAATACATATTTAAAACTTAGTATGGCACGGAAAAAGCCATCTTCAGAAATTTGCATAATCATGCAAAAATAAAATTATAGAAAATGTGAGAGCTGTAAATTTATCACATGTCAGTTTCTGGCCATTTTGATCACTTTTTTATGTTCTGAAAAGTACCATTATACAACTCTTAAATTATTCTTGCTGATTGCCTCGAAGTCTAAATTAAATTTTTGAAACGTTAGCTTGGTAAGAGTACATTCTTCTCATTTTACAGATTTTTGAATTTCTTGATCGCTTTGTGGTTGGACAAGAGCATGCAAAAAAAGTTCTCTCTGTGGCTGTGTACAACCACTACAAAAGAATTTACCACAATCTGCCAGCATCAGGCAGCTCTAGCAGCCAGAAACAAGCTGAAGTCACCTCACAGACCAGCACAGGACAGCACTATCCTCACACTTTTTCTCCCAGAGGTAATGAATAAGTATAGTGTGATATCT
>BLXT01007308.1:390407-401390 GCA_019648995.1 Plakobranchus ocellatus | reverse complement strand
ATACTTAATATACAAGGAAAAATGAAGGATGTTTGGTCGGTTGGTTCGAGTCCTACAGCCCTTTGAATACTGACTAGTAAGCATTCTCGGCTACCGATAGGCCGGGCCCTAGTGAAGGGTCAGCATATCTTCAAGACAAAATATACTATCAACTGAGCCACCATACCGTAATAATCATACAAAGCTTTTGAAGAGGATTCGAGTATGATATAATAGTAAGTTCATCGGGAAAGAAGACAAGGAGATCAGCATCTGTAGAGCATCTGCATAGAAAAACGAGAGGCGAAATTTGAATGTCCATTTTTTCCCCTCAAATCTAGAGATTAATAAAATGCCATTTTAAATCCGACAGCGATTTTTTCAGAAAGTTGTAAGAAAATGAAAACAATTCATTATCGAAGTATACATTTTAAGACAATCTGCTTAGTATCCTAAAAACCACAAGGCATTGAATAAGACCTTTGTAATCAGATATTGAATAAAAGAAACAATGCTCTATGCTAATTTTTGCAGTGTCACCACAAAAACTAATGAAATAAACATTTTGCAAACCAATCGTTCTGAGACTTAACTACTAGATAGGTTTTTTGCACAACTTAGTAAATCTCTGAAAAAAGTGAACAAATCGTGTCGCTCCTACATAGATTTACATTAAAAATGAAGCAATCACTGTGCCATAGATGATGTTTGACATCATGGAAAACTCGTGATGAACATATGAATCCTTCAATCTGTTTAAATAAATCCTTTTGCGGCAGGGTGTCAGAGGGTAGGATTAATATCCATGGAACAAATTGGGGTCATGAAAAACTGCCAGGTAATAACGTGAAACTTCACGGATTTACTCGAGGTGTATATTTCACGAAGACAGTTTCCCAAATCAAGCAGTAAGAACAGATTTTCCATTTCAAAAGCAAAGAAACAGAGCACGAGTATTCACAATTTGAAAGTCTTTCTACACCACAAATTACTACGTCTAGATTTAAGTGCCTTGATTTCATCAATAAATTCACTTTTTAAAATAAATATTCACGCTAAGTAATTTACAATGTTACTTATGTTGCTGTTGACAATGTTTTACACTATTTTAATTGTCTTTCTGCTGAAGCGGTTTGAGCGGGATCGATTCCAAAAAATCACTACGATCGATTTGAGTTCGAGTCAAGGAAATAATCAGCAGTCGATAAACTATCAATATTTGTCAATGAATCTATGCTGAAACTGCACTTTTATCCTGCCAATAAAGCGCTGGTGATTGTCGGGAATATTTATTCCTCACCCTATCTTTACTCTTTATAGTAAGCAATGATGCAAAGCTATCCTAAACTATTGAGCTGCAAGATTTAATTATTTTTATAAATACAAGAATGAATAAATATATCTACGCCTCAAACTTTTTTTTTAGAAACAAAGTCTTGATTTTCACATTTAGCTTTTCTATGCATCGGTTACGCATTTATTTCAGGTACGACATACACACACAAAAAAAAAACGCAAACATTGGGATTCACATGAGCTTACAACATAGAAAACATGGTCCGGATTTGTGATTGATTCAAACAAAACTGCCGAAACACAAGCAAGAGAGAGCGTTTGGAGAAAAAGAACAAGCAAAACAAAGGCGTCCTCCAAAACAAGCAGAACTAATTTGAAAGATGGTAATCAGGACAAAGAAGGTGAAGGTGATTGAAAGCCTTTTAAATTAATATTTTAAACCTAACTCGAATATCTTAGATTTTAGGAATGCTACTTGTACTTTAATTTTTTTCTTTTAATCTAAAAATTTGAATCCGATTTGCTTTTCTATTTTGTTTACAATTTTGCAGTATTAAGTTCATAAAAATGAATTTGGTTTAATTTCTACTTTACTTCGTTATCTTTATTGCTTTAAACTAAGGCTTGTTTAGAAACATTTTTGCACTGCCTAATCTAAGTTAGCGTTAATGACGAATCATAACAAATTTATGTTTTAAAGAATTTTACTTTCATAGCAGGTACATAAGTTCTTATAAATATCACTAGCAAAAATGGTTTATAAAGTTGTCCGTAGGCATTCAGGCATTACAGCATACAGGCCTCCGCCTCCGATGCCGTTTTGAAAGAATGAGGTGTCATTCTTCAGTCTTAAGCGAGTACTTCGCTTCAGTCTGAAAAAAAAATCATCATTCCACAGATGCAGCTGTTAAAAAGATCAGAAGGAAAACATGCTGTTAGATGTTAGTAGAGAGAGAAGCGGTTAGTGAGGAGAAAACTATAAAGGACTGATGCATCTGTGAAACTATGATACGCTGGCCAGCGATTTTTTACCTTCGTCCACAAAATCTAATTTGACACCGAAGATCTGAACATGATATACAGAATTTCATTATGCATTCTTTATTATACACAATGTATTTTTGGGCTCAATATGGCCTGAGCTAATTGGCAAGACTTGTCTGCTTGAATTTACCCTGATCATGTCAAACTTTAGTTATTTTCATGGTTTGTCCTCGCATGCGAGTCCATTTAACTTTTTAAGCGTTTAAGGTTTAAACAGTCTCTCACCCATGAGCTATATTGGAAATGATTGAGCTGAGATCCTTCTCAAGCGTTTTTACAAATTTTAACTAAATTTTCTGCCAAGCTATTCGAATGAATTTTACAAGAGTTAAAAATCAGCCTATGGAAAAACAAAATGGCTTAAAATGCATAGAAATTTTGTTTTATAGACTATCATTTATTTTAATAATGCTAAGCAGAATACAGTCTGTAAAGTAAAGAGACAAGAAATTCCTATGGAAATAAGCTTATAGGACAAAGAGGCACCAGTGCGAACAATGCACTTTTAAAAAATATAGTGAGGTTTCATTCAAACAGATGAGAAAAGATATAGAAGTTTTTTTTCAGGACATCGAGGCGAGGAAATGCGAGACAAAACAAACATGCCTAAGATGCCAATACAAGGAACAAAGCATACAGAAATTTACAACACATTAACATGGAATTGTTTGTAAAATATTATGCTTACTAAACTTGTTAAAGACTCACAGCTTCTACATACTTTTAGGTCACGAAACTCTTAATAATAGCATCCAAGATAGAATGCTTAATCAGAGATTAGTTCTCACCAAACGCGTGACTATAGTTACTAATGCACAAAATCATTCATATTTATTTTTTGCTCCTGTCAAAATACTTTCATGTAATACGTAAAAGCATACATGGTAAGGAGATGGTAATGTAAGAATTTGATACCTAGCCATGACTACCAAAGTTCACTTTTCTTTACCCATGAGGCGAGCACTTGGCTCTATTTTTCCATACTTTGCAAAGGATGGTTTGGGTGCTAAAACCAAATCACAGGGCACTCGGACTATTATAAAGGGCATAACCATCTCGGTTCTACTGGAGATTAACCAAACCACAGGTCACTTGGACTATTATAAAGGGCATAACCATCTCGGTCCTACTGGAGATGAACTAAACCACAGGTCACTTGGACTGTTATAAAGGGCATAACCCTTTCGGTCCTACTGGAGATGAACTAAACCACAGGGCACTTGGAACTGTTAATAAGAGCATAACCACAGGGCACATGGACTATTGTAAAAGGCATACCAATCTCACTCCTGCTGGAAATAAACTAAACCACAAGACATTCGATACTGTTATAAAGGGCATAAATATCTCGTTCGTACTTGAATTAAACTAAACCACAGGACACATAGAACTTTTATAAAAGGCATAACTATCTCGTTCATGCTGGAAATAAACTAAACCATAGGGCACATAGAATCTTGTAAAAGGCATAACTACTTCGTTCGTGCTGAAAATAAACTAAACCATAGGGCACATAGAACTTTTATAAAAGTAATAACTATCTCATATGCGCTGCAAATAAACTAAATCACAGGGCACATAGAACTATTATAAAAGGCATAATTATCTCACTCGTGCTGGAAATAAACTAAACCACAGGGCACACAGAACTTTTATAAAAGAAATAACTATCTCATATACGCTGCAAATAAACTAAATCACAGGGCACATAGAACTATTATAAAAGGCATAATTATCTCACTCGTGCTGGAAATAAACTAAACCTCAGGGCCCTTGGAACTGTTATATAAAGCGTATAACTGTCTCACTCCTACTGGGAATGAGCTAAACTAAACCACAGGGTACTTGAAACTGTTATAAAATAAGCATAGACATCTCAATCCTACTGGGAAGCGCGGACAAAAGATAAAGAGGTAGGCAAAGAAATAAGACCAGACAGGCATACGAGGACAGACTAGAATAATAAATTACTTGAAAACATCTGAGCATAGTGTGAGCAATAAAACGCGAACGCAAGTTTTATATCTATCAAAACTGACATCCAATTTGAAGGGCAAAGGACATAATGTATTATGGCTTCAATGAATTTCATACATTAATAATCAAGCATTAGAAGGGAGAAGCACATCCTAGTCTATTGTTTCTGCTTAAATTCCAAAAGAATTACTTTAAAAATTTGCTTGTAATAGGCAGTGAGCACAGAGTACTTTAAAAAATAAATTTTGCACAAGAGCTACTTGTAATTATGTAAAACTGGCTTTTTTTAAAAAAGAAAACAAGACTTAAAAAGAAAACCTATAAAGTTTAATAATTTGATCGTGCTCACGAGATATGATTAGAAAAAAAAAAACAGGGAGGAAACTTCCCTAACTATGATAAATGAGCGACTCAAGGCCAAAAGGTATTTAACGGGCTCTATTACACTATGGCCAACATTTCTAAATTACGTTATTTCTACATACATCACAACTGAATTTATTATCAGTGAGAGAGAGAAAATAAATGTGCCATTCAAAAGCTGTACAATTGTTTTCACCGACTTTAAGAAACAAATACGATTGATATTTTTGGTGGATTTTCATAAAGACATGCTGTAGAGTTATTGAATTTAATGTTAGGTGAATTTACACATTTCTAAAGAAGTTTACAAATCAGGAAAAAAATTTTCCCCGCTATGCTTTTGCGCCGATTTCTTTCAACAGCGAAACGTATAATGAATGTATTTGGCTATCTTTTTATGGGTACAATCTAAGCAAAATGACACACCGTTTGTACATTATATAACTAACGCCTACAGAATCATTCCATTCAATAGCATATTCTTTGTATAGGCCTTCTAGGTCCCGAAACAATGCAGTTCCATCTTGCTCTAGAAAAAATAGACAGGGGAAAAGCAAGAAAAAAGAATAATAAAGTTTTGAGTTCTTTGGAACGAGCAGAGCGTTCGCATATTATTTCCATAACCGTAGCTAATTGCAAGCATTGGTACTCTATATGCTAATTGTTACCAGTTGCCGACTACTACCACTTCTGCGACCAGTGTAAAGGACTGATTTCATACTCAATGATATTACCTTTGACATAAGCATACTGTTAACAACTATATGATTCAGGGTTTGTAGACTCATTCATAGCTTGAGGATAGATATTGTGGCTCTCGTCGAGCCGGATAAACTGTTGTCGATGTCGGGCTTGAACCCAGGCATTGTGGGTGCAATAGTGTCGTTAACCAAAGACCAGTTGCAAGCAAGGAGACTAGGCATCCATATCTCGACCCGCGAAGTCAAAAGTTTGGTTAGTTTTTTTATATAGCCAGTCCACAAGGTGTTCTCAGGCTTTCGGGCCCTCCATCAGGCCAGGGCGCCGGTGGCAGGGCTCGAACCCGCGACAGAAGGGTCCCTGCAGATCTCAGGTGAGACTCGCTAGCCATTGTGCTACCCACGCTCCGCGAAGTCAAAAAGAAATTTTCGTCAAAAGTTTTGCACATGCCGCTTTGTGCAAGTTTATCTCAGGCTTTTGAGCCCACGTTAGGCCAAGCTGTAGATGGCAGAAACATCTTTACTCTAACTAGCCAAACCAACGGTGGTGGCGCTTTTAACTTGATACATTCTGTTTACATTTGCAGAGCTTTAAGGAACTAAAGCATCATATCTATTACTAGAAAATGAAATAAGTTTGTCAGGATTTATCAATAGGAATTTTGAAAAAAAAAAAAAACATTTCGCTGGCAGTGAGCTCAAGATTATTAGTCCACTTTGGCCTAGATGTCAGTAGCAGACTGGAGCCCGCAACACAGAAGTTATAAACGATTTGAGAGTGAGTCACTTATCTATTTCCTAAGCTTTTAAACATTACTCACGAAGAAAATTTCAAAAAAACCCTCGATTTAAAAATCAAGCATAATGCAGGATATTGGAGCAAAGTTAAAAAAGCAAACTTACGTGGACCACCGCTTTGCTCCTCAAGGGTGTTGCACAATGCGTCCGTCCTCTGTATTTAGCACCATGCTTAAAATGTCTACATTTCTCATAGAGGTTAAATTATGGTTTTGATTGATGACGCCTTGATACACCTTGCAGGCAAAGAACCAACATTGCGTGCTGCTGCTTTTTGTCTCTGGAACTGGTTCAATCCGCCATCGCCAATATCCCCCACCAGGGATATCACAAGCCAGTGCTCCAGTCCGCTGTCACCAATATCCCCCACTGGGGATATCACAAGCCAGTGCTCCAGTCCGCCGTCGCCAATATCTCCCACCAGGGATATCGAAGGCCATATATTCGATTTCTTATACATTCATTTACCAATTACTAACACAGCAGCACTTCCAATTTTTTAAAAAGCCCAACAGAGATGGCATACCTAAGATAATAGCGTATCTCTCTCTAGCCTGCTGCTGATGTCAGAAAAGGCTTTCACCTCCTCGCCCTGTGGGTAAAAAAATGTGAACAAAGAATATCGGTACAACATTCTGTTCTGATTTATAAATACTATGGTGTTGCCAAATAACGCATAAAATCATCTTCAATTCTTTACGATATTATTGAAAATACTGTAACCAGCTCAATGTTTATGAAATAAAAGTATTTCAATACTACTGACGTGAAAGTTCGCTCTCAATGATTATAGATATAGAAGAAAATGATTGGACTAGAAAAAAGGGATATGTTTTATATTTATAGCAGAACATTACACGAGGCAGATGGCCCACATTTTGCTTGCTACTCTAAAATGTAAGCTTTTCCACCATTGTACTCCCCTTCCTAAAACAGTGTGGCAATGATGATACTAATTAATGTACAATTTAACAATTCATACACAAATTTAAATTTTAAAAATCACTACCGTCCGTTTCGTTTGTTGTTAATCTTTTGTGAAATGGAGCAGCCCGTTACTCCAGCATTCTAGGATTAATATTCAAATACAATGAATAAATATTTGAAGCATGATTTTATTTCAAGGCATTAAGATTTTATTTAATCGTTCCTCTGGGCATGCTCAAACAAAAAATCGATGGTGAAAGGGTGAAGGCTAGATAATATCTCCATACGAAGAATACTTAGAAGCCATTGGCCAAATGCTACTCTTTTCAAAAAAGTTTGATCCTTACAGCACCAATTACCATACTCTACGTAGCTCGTAGTTCATCACGTGAACGTTTTTATGCGCGATATCTAAGCAAAGAATCGTGCAAACTTACAAATGCAATAGAAAAGTATGGCGTAGCCACATAAAATCACAACTACTATGCTCAAATTCGCCATCACCCATATCCTCACCTGGAAATATAAATAGCCAATGCTCCAATCCGCCATCGCCAATATCTACCAGGGATATCAAAAGCCAATGGTCCAGTTTGCCGTCGCCAATATCCCCCTCCACGGATATCGAAGGCCAGTGGCCCAGTCCGCCGTCGCCAATATCCCCCACCAGAGATATCGAAGGTCAGTGCCCAGTCCGCCGTCGCCATTATCACCCACAAGGGATATCGAAGGCCAGTGCCCCAGTGCCCCAGTCCGCCGCCGCCAATATCCCCCACCAGGGATATCCAAGGCCAGTGCCCCATTCCGCCACTGCCAATATCCCCCACACCAGGAATATCTAAAGCCAGTGCCCCAGTCCGCCGCCACCAATATCCCCCACCAGGGATATCGAAGTCAAGTGCCCCAGTCCGCCGTCGCCAACATCCCCACCCAGGGATATCAAAGGCTAGTGCCTCAGTCCGTCGTCGCCAATATCCCCCACCAGGGATACTGAAAGCAAGCTATTATATTATTATAATTATTCTCATTATTCTCATAATTATTCTCATAATTATTCTCATAATTATTCTCATCATTATTCTCATTATTCTCATTATTCTCATTATGATTATTATTGTTGTGGTTGTGGTGGTTGTGGTGGTTGTTGTTGTTGTAATGATTATTATTATTATTATCATCATCATCATCATCATCATCATCATTATTATTATTATTATTCTGCCTTCGCCAATATCCCCCACCAGGGATACCGAAAGCCAGTGCTCCTGTCCGCCTTCGTCAATATCCCCCACCAGGAATATCGAAGGCCAGTGCCCTAGTCCACCGTCGCCAATATCCCTCCCAGGGATATCCAAGGCCAGTGCCTCAGTCCGCCGCCGCCAATATCCCTCCCAGGGATATCCAAGGCCAGTGCCCCAGTCCGCCGCCGCTAATATCCCCCACCAGGGATATCGAAGGTCAGTGCCCCAGTCCGTTGTCGCCAATACCCCCCACCAGGGATATCAAAGCCCAGTTTCCCAGTCCGCCGTCGCCAATATCCCCCACAAGGGATATCGAAGGCCAGTGCCCCAGTCCGCCGTCTCCAATATCCCCACCAGGGATATCGAAGGCCAGTGCCCCAGTCCGCCATCGCCTATAACATCACCTGGCTGAGAAAATAAAAGCCCAAATGAAATTAGTTGAGAAAAAGATTGTTTCGAGGAAAAATATGCATTGACCATGAAATGTTTCGGATCAATATGGCTGAAAGCTATCAGGATACTGATTTAAACTGCACAATATAGCTATTAAGCATATTTATTATCCAATATAAAAAGTATGGCAGTAATTACTTATGCTCCTAATGCAAAAGTTTTCACATTGATCACCTATAAAAAATTCTCTTACGCCAATATATATATATAATTTTATATACCTGAAACTTATTCGATTTCTTATACATTCATTTACCAATTACTTACACAGCAGCATTTCAATTTTTAAAAAAGCCACAATAGAGATGACATATCTAAGATATTAACGTTGCCCTCCCTAACCTGCTGATGATATCAGAAAAGGCTTCCACCTCCTCGCCCTGTGGGTAAAAAAATGTTAACAAAGAATATCGGTGCAACATTTTGTTTTGATTTATAAATACTATGGTGTTGCCAAAGAACGCATAAAATCATCTTCAATGCTTTACGATATTATTAAATATACTGCAACCAATTCAATGTTTATAGAATAAAAGTATTTCAATACTACTGACGTGAAAGTTCGCTCTCAACGATTATAGATATACAAGAAAATGATTGGACTAGAAAAAAGGGATATGTTTTATGTTTATAGCAGAACATTACATGAGGCAGATGCCGACATCTTGCTTCCTACTCTTAAATGTAAGCTTTTCCACCATTGTGCTCCCCTTCCTGAAACTGTGTGGCAATGATGATACAAATTAATGTACAATGTAACAAAACACACACAAATTTACATTTTAAAAATCACTACCGTCCATTTCGTTTGTAACTAATCTTTTGTGAAATGGAGCAGCCCGTTACTCCAGAATTCTAGAATTAATATTCAAAAACAATAAATGAATATTTGAAGCATGATTGGCGTAGTACATTTCAAGGCATTAAGATTTTATTTAATTGTTCGTCTGGGCATGTTCAAACAAAAAATCGATAGTGACAGGGTGAAGGCTAGATTATATCACAATACCAAGAATACTTATTAGAAGCCAATTGGCCAAATGCTACTCTTTTAAAAATAGTTTGATCCTTACAGCACCAATTACAATACTCTATGTAGCTCGTAGTTCATCACGTGAACGTTTTTATGTGCAATATTTAAGCAAAGAATGTATTCAAGAATCGTGCAGCAGGATAAAATGGCGTAGCCACATCAAATCACAACTTCTATGCTCAAATCCGCCATCGCCAATATCCTCACCTGGAGATATAAATAGCGAATGCTCCAATCCGCCATCGCCAATATCATCCACCAGGGATATCAAAAGTCAATGCTCCATTCCGCCATATCCAATATCCTCCATCAGGGATATCAAATGTTAATCTGCAACTAATAATAGAGAAAAAAGTTCTTTTCTTAGTCCTACTTATATGGCTAAAAGCTCTCCTGGTAATGCCTTATATAAAATATTAAAATAATATGTACGATATAGATACAAGGATTATTTATCATGCACGTATCAAAAGCATTGCAGCAATTACTGATGCTACCACTGTCAAAAGTTTTCACACTGCACCCCTTTAAAAATATTTCTTAATACTAACATTTATATATGTGAATACTTCAAATACAATGGATTTTTTTGTATATTCACTTATGAACTCCTATGCTAACACAGCAGCATATTAAAGAAAAACAAATTTTATTTAAAAATTAGCAAAAACCAAAAATTACCTTGTACTGAGATTAAAATACAGTCGTTTCCTCGAGTTTGGCTAGGCAACTGTCGGCAACTTATCTCTACCTATACTCTGAAACAACAACTGAAAAACACTCAGTTAAGACAAATTCATTTTTTTTCTCGTTTCACATTAACACAAGTCTCTACTTTTTAATCATCTTTTATCATAGACAGCAAAGTGCGACAGAGAAATAAAGAAACATGGAGAAGTACTATGCTTAAAAATTAACTTGTAAGCAAATTTAAACGGCAATGATAACAAATCTCAAAACTAATTAAGAGATGAAAAACCCTCACAAATTTTAGACCTTTGCCAGAACCTCTACTTCCCCACCAATTCCAAGCACATGTTCTAAAAGCTTTCATAATCTTACAATGGTCAGCCTATAAGCTGCTCGACAAGCCACGAATAATCCATAATGCTATGAAGAACAGCATACTACTACTAAGTTTATAGTTGCTAATGTGGAATTGTGAACCTTGGAC
>BLXT01007308.1:362235-374075 GCA_019648995.1 Plakobranchus ocellatus | reverse complement strand
GAGGGGTTACAAAGAAAGCAGATCTTTTATTTCCCATGGCCATAATAAAGTTTTTGTGAAATGCCATGACAATTTTGCTTGCCTTGTCACTCTTTCCCTCAAAAGAAAGATTTTCATTTAATACCACAAACTTGAATTTCTTTCTTTGCAGACACTGGCTCTTGTCAACTCTTATCTAATTTGCATTAACCATGAGCAAGTTTGAGGAAAAACAAACAATTGAGCATGAATTAACCAGCCATGAAGATATTGTGATTGACACACATCAAAGGCTTCAAATGGAATATTTAGAGGACATTCCTGGGGTATCTTCTTTTGATGATTCACAGTCTCAAATCCATACTAATATTATCAAAACAGCTGAAAACCCTAAAACATTAACTGGCACATCTATTTTCTCAGCTCCAATAATGATTGGAAATATGCATGCAGCTAGTGCACTATCTTCAATTTTTCAATACCAAGAATTTCCACATAATGCTTCAAAAGATTTGACATCCTCAACATCTTTTGCCAATGGATCATGTGGTAGCCTTCCTGTCTTTCTTGCAGCTGACAGTACAGTTTCAGCCTTGCCATCGTCTATGCAATTGCAATATTCAAATGAAACTTCTTTTGTGATAGTAAATGCAGGGGAGAAATGTAGCAAAACTGCAGAAACAGTAACTGAAAATCAGTTGTGTAGTATGTCACAAAGCAAGTCAACTATGAGCATTCTTGAAGATCCACCTTCCAAACCGACTTTATCGTCCTCAGACACTCTGATCATTACTTCTGAATATTCAGAAAATACTAATTCACTTAAAGCTTTACCAAATGAAAGTTCTTTTGATGTAAAAGACAAGAAACTGAGTTTACTTTCAAATATCTCTGATCGAGCTGTGTCACTTGATAGCATTCCATCTCTAACTTTGTTTCGACCAAACAATCTACCAAAAGTTGAATCAGAGACCTGTAGTGAAGAATCTTCAAAAGGTGTTGCTGTCATTGGCAGTGAAAAAATTCCTGGGTGGCTATTTCAGCTCATGAAAAATAGAAATCTTGTTTCAAGTTTTGAAAATAAAAGTTACCCTGGAAATAATGAGGCTGTAGCAGAAGCAATATCTAGTCCACTGGAGAAAACATTTGACACAAATCATGGCTGTACCGCTGGTGCATCTACTAAAGTTGTTGAACAAAATATGGACTGCAGCGAAAAATTACAAAAGGAAAACAAACAGGGAAGTCTGGAACATTCTGATACTGTGATTTTAGAACCAGTTGAGACTTCCACAACAAAAATATTAACAGATCAGACAACACCTCAAGAAGTTGTTAATGTTTTTGACAAAATACCATCAAGTCTTAGCTTTGGCTCAATATCAACAGTAAGTGCTGACCCTTCTGAGTTAGTACCTGAGCAAAGTTTGGAGAATACTTTTGCTTCCAATTCCAAACAAGTCTCAGAAATACAAAGTTCTGTCCAAGATAACATCAGCAGAAGCATCCCACAAGTTTTGTATCCTGTTAAAATTGCATGTGATCCTTTACAGTTAAATCTAGTTGCCATTAATGAGACAAGCTCTCAAAATATAAGACAGCGTGATTATGGAGAGTCTACCTTGTCCCAGTCTTTAAGAAATGCACCAATTCTTATGGTCTGTGGAAGTCGATCTACACGGTCAGCTGAGGTTAAAGAGACTCAAACTGATCTAGTTTTGGGTACTAACACAGTTTATTTCAAAACAATGGACAATTCACCATCAGTATCTCATTGTGATACTGTTCAGTTACCCACTACTGTTCTAGCTATGACTGTCTCGTCTTCACCCATGCAGTGTGATATAGGGCAAGTGCCGCAGTTTTCCCAACCCAATGATGTCTCCAATTCACAATATCCTCAGCCAAATATTGCCCCTAGTTCTCAAGACCCCATATCCTCACCTTCAGAACCAACAGCCATTGTTACTCAACCTAGTAATAGTATGGAATTTATTGCAAGTACTGCAACTGCATTTGACACCGAAGAAACATTAAATCCAAGTATTTCTGCATGTAATAGCAAAGCAGTTTTTAAATGCGTTGTTTGCAGTGAGGAGTTCAACTCTAAAGAAACTATGTTACGTCATAAAAAAACTCACAAAACTTTTAACTGTGATCTCTGCAATGCATCTTTTTCAAGGATGGGCAACTATACCAGGCACAGAAAGATACACAATGTGCATGCTGAGGTAAGAAGAATTTTTGCATTTTTGAAAAATTTTTGCTCTAAAATGCATCACCATGGCCACTTTATCTATTTGCTTACCCACCTGTTACAATTGCATGCAATGAAAACTTTGAAACAAGTTCATGAACAAGCTTGAATTTATTTGCTGTTGCCAAACAAAAGAATTAAGTAAACTAAGCAAAAATGGCTAGAAATATCTTTGAAATTTTCTTTTCAATCTTGTAACTAATATATCTTTCAACCGTTTGGTAATATTTTGTTTTATATTCTATTGCCTGATTCCTGACAAATGAGTCATTCCGTATGGACAGTTCACACATATGTGTTATTTAATTCTGAATATCTTTCCATGTCAACGTGTATCACTTTATAATTATGCTGTACATTGTATTTTTAACATTCAAGACTCCTGAAGAGAAGATATCTACATTCATGATTTATATATTACATATATGCTCACTTTATATTCTAATTGTTGTTGTTTTTGGTTGTTTACAGACTTACAGAAAAGAAACCTATCTTTCCCAATTCTGCTAAAACACATGTATATTGTAGTTTGTATTTTGAATGCCTTTTTGAATCAATAATAAGTTTTAAAATAAAAGGCTCTAGTGAAAAAGTATTCACATCAACTTATGGTTGATTTGCTGTTGTTGCTCACATATTTAAAAGATCCTATTTTGATTCACAATTTTCTAAATCTTACAGAATCAAAGTGGATTTCAGTGTGATGATTGTGGCAGAACATTTTTGCAAAGGTGTGACCTGAAGCGTCACTCATTAATACACACAAGTCAAGAGCCTTATCGCTGCACTACGTGTGGCAAAGGTAGGCCATCATTTTCATTATTATATTGATTTATTATGAGTCAGTTGGTTTTCGAGAAAATATAGTGTGAAATAGATAATGGTTTGTCAGAGTTTTAAATCTATAGCAGGTATGAACTAGATGCTGAAACTTGGTGATCATTTACTCAAGGCTGTAACACTGGAATTTTTAAACTTTAAAAATCCTTTGCCTGTAACTAAAAACCACAAGCTTTGCAAAGTTTCCTCTAGTAAAAATCTATGTGCTAAATTTAATTTGTTAGTGAACAAAATAATTTTACAATATCCACGACATTTGTGTCAGAGCATGAAATCAAACATTTTTAATTTCAAATATATTTATGATTCTTCCATTCTTTTAAAAACCATAACCTTATAATGGAAAAACAAATGCTGACAGTCTTATAAGGGCTTGTGTATAACGTGCAATAAATCAGACTTCTAAAAAAAGTTTTTAAAAAATGTCTTTAAATGTTCATTGATGTTATCTTGATGATATAGAGTAAATTTTCAGAGTATTTTGGTCAGTGTTTTTGAACCTCTTTTTGTCAAATTACACACAATCACCTTTTTGTCATCATCTGACTTGGAGCCCTAAGTAGGTGAGGTGTTTTTGACTTTTTCTTTACTTTTTGGAGAGGGAAAAATTTGACACTTTTGTAAAAGGTTTTGCAAATCATTCCTCATTAAGTTTAAGAGGCTCACATAAAAATATTTATGTTGGAATTTTATAGTTTTCAAATGTTACTCTTGTGCAGGCTACATTCGTAGAAGTGATCTCATCGTCCATATGCGATTTCACAACAAAGACAGAGCCTTCCATTGCACCTCTTGTGACAAAAAGTTTTTCCAGTCAGGTATGTTTTTTTGCCTTTTGCCATCGTTGAGTTATAAGTTATTCCAAAAGCATAAGAGAGAGACATTCAGCTTGGTGGTGAGGGGTGTGTGGAATTGATTGAATTGTATTATATAATAATATTTTACTTGATTTCTATTCAATACTTTCTAGAAAGGATGAAAAAGCCTGCAATAAAATTCTAACTTTATTGTGTAGGCCTATTCCATTTCCTTTTTTTTAAGTCATCAAAAATGCCTCTCTTTTTTAATCAATGCTTTATCGATTCAAAATTGCGCATTGTGTAAGTATTTCTCATTCAAACAATCGGTTCTTGCTCTATGGATATATCTGTGTTACTAATTCTTTTACCATGATCAGCTGAAAAGGAGTAGTTAGCATGACAACTTTTCATGCATATCTTACTTTCTTAACATTTATTTACATCAGGCAAAACTTTTAGAGAAGAGTTCACCAAAAAAGATATATTTGTGGTTTAAAATCTCCTTATTTGGTTATCTAATATAAAAAGTGGTCTACCTTGAGCCACAAAACACACCTGCTTGTAACATCTGCACATCCAGGAAGTTTTCATTCATATCTAAAATGATGTATAAGATGTCATTGTGTCAAAAGTAGTATGGACATAATGTGATGTGAGGAATTTAATAGTAACATAATTGTTTTAATTCTTCTTCGTCCTTCCAGGTGATTTAAACAGGCATGTAAGGAGGGCTCACAAGCCTGAGAGTGAGCTGACCTGTGGTCATTGTGATAGAAAATATGCGTGTGAGTCTACTCTTATTAGGCACATGAAAGCAGTACATAAAGACATCATTCTCCAGGCTGTGGATCAAAGAGTGCAAGACTTAAAGTGAGTTTGTAAAAACAAAAAAAAAAGAGATTAAGGCATGAGTTGAGTTGAGGTATACATTATTTTAGTATTGAAAGTTGGACTTAGCCTCCGCTCAAGAGACTTTACTTCCAATGGAAGGCTTTGGATACTTTGATGTACATATATGCCAGCTGTGCACTTTCATTCAGTTGCACATTAGGCAGCGGCCAAGAGAAGTTAAAATTATAATGGAAGGCAGGCTACATTGCTAATACTGCAGACCACCCTAACTTTTTATTCTGCCGATACAATTGTATAATTCACTTAAAAGAGATTTCGTACAAAATTCAAGATTAACAGATGTTAAATTTTGTATTGTTTTTGATTACTGTGAGCTTCATTACATTTTTGTAGTATTCAAACTTTAATGCTTATATGTGTTCTTTGCCATTCTAAATTTAACGACTATATTTGACTTGGAGTGCACTAAAGAAAGCAAAATAGGCAGCTTATAGGTCTTCTAGACGGATACCTGAATATATTTTTTGATCAACGAATTGGGATCTCAAACAGAATTGAGGTTCACTCATGTATAACTTAGGCCCAGATTTCATGAAAATGTATGTTAAGTCTTGAAAGGTTTACTTACAAAAACAGCAATGCAATCAACTTAAGGAATGTACAACAATTTAATTAACTGCAGTTGCTTGTAAAGCATTATTATCATTTTCAAACATGTTATGTTCAAAGATATTTTGCTATAGATTGAACATACACATGAAAATTAGACATTCACGATTTTACAAATTGCACCCAGAGTTGAAGAATTAAACCCTATTCCTATAAATGACAGCAATTTGTCAGTTTTTCTGCTTTGTGTGAAGCACTCATGACAAGTATTATCCAACCGATAGTTTCTTTAACATTAAGGCTCTCTTTTTATCTTTTTAAAAATATTTTGAAAGAAAAAGATATTCATGAATATTTTGAACAGAAACAATTATTTTTTTCATCCCCAGTGGCCAAGATGCGGCTGTTAGCACCAAAGATATTCTGTTCACAATGAAGCAGAAATAGCCTAGGATGAGTTCACCACCCAAGGAAAGCATTTGTTTAAAAAAAAAATATGTTGAAACTTGTATCAACAAACGGACACGAAGCCAAGGTTCACTGGAAGCTATAATCTTTGGCTGTTAGCACCAAAGATATTCTGTTCACAATGAAGCAGAAATAGCCTAGGATGAGTTCACCACCCAAGGAAAGCATTTGTTTAAAAAAAAATATATGTTGAAACTTGCATCAACAAACGGACACGAAGCCAAGGTTCACTGGAAGCTATAATCTTTAATTTTGAAGAGTGTACATTGTGTGGAAAATGTCATAAGGTTATTTTATGACAGACCAAGTAATCAACTTATAAAATAGGAACAAAAAGGGTGTTGAAATTTTCTTTCTCAAAGAGCAGTATACAGAATAGGATGACACTAACAAGACAATTTAAAAAATTGTGGATGTTATTTTACCTTGTCAAATCACTCTGTGCTATCTTGTCATGTCTCTATTTTCCCCATTTATCGATCTGGGCACTTGCAGTTTCAAAAGACGTAACTTTTTTTTGTATGGAGAGAGTCTGAACAAGGACAATCCAGACCATTTGTTCAGTAGGCCTACTTAAAATGTTGAAAATATAAATACTCTTTGAATGAGAAGAAAAATTAAGCCTCGGGGATATGATTTCTTAAAGTGGAATTAAAGAAGACAGTTTAAGCACAATGCTTTTTTAAGGGCACTGTTTTTTGTTTTTTTTAACAGCAGTAACACAAACATGTAGTGTAGGTAAACATTATCATCTCCTATATTCCACCTTTTTGTGCCAATCCTCCAGCAGATGGGTCCTTGCTTGACACTCACAGGTGACACTTATGCTCATCATACTTAATTGCTGACTTTTTTCTCTGGGTAATCTTTATACTCCACTTGAGGATTTGTGTTCTTAAAGTCACTGAATTTATAAGAGCACCAACACATAGGCAGTTGGTTGATCAGTCATCCTCAATTTCAGGAAAGTTCAGTCTAACATTCCATAGCTGGGCTGGGACCTCTCTTTGCCTCAACTCTCTGTGAAAATTTGCGATCCTATAGCCACCCTTTAATTGTAGACAAGAATCATCTATAAAATGCCTAAAAGTTGTTTTCTTTGCTATCTTGCGGGACATGTGTTCAAATATGATGTGGGCATTTGTAGATTGTCGACACAATAAACTCTACTAACAGTCTTTGAGGCCAACAATAATGTGGGCGAGTTTTATTTAGCTGAATCAACAGATCAATTGTGCCACCCATAAACTTATTGTACTGTTTCACTAGATCTGACATTGAGATATCCACTACAGACCCATCTTGGTTTCTCCTTGACACCTCAGAACTTTTAGAGGAATCATGACATCTAGAGATAAAATGGATTGGCTTACAATCAGTCCAAGCCAGGCAAACAATCTTGCCATTGCAGTGATAATCAAATTTACATTTGGTGGTAGGTCTTTCTCATTAAACAACTCCTCATACTGCTCATAGTATACATTATTGAGATGACATGATTCATAATATAATATGAACTGATTAAACGCACTTGTCTTGTACACAGAAACTTTGAAGCTGAAATTTTAGAAACAAACCTATAAAGTAGTTTACTGGCTAATTTTGAGAATGGCCTCAAAACAGTCAATGTCAACCTTTCGCATAAATACAAACATGGTCCGAAGATCAGCAATTTTTTCTTTGGACAACTGATGAGTCTTAATGAAAGGTTTCAAATTTTGAAGTGGTTGGACTTCCTGGACTTCCAAAGGAGTATACCCCATTCCTCTCTGTGTTCTCCGAAAGCTCTGACACTGAGTGCGACCGGCCAAAGCTATATATATGTAGTTGGTTTTGCTTTACTCAAATAAAGACTGTTAAACAGATGTAAATGGCACTTTACTAAAATTTATTACTTAGGCCTCATCATAGCTAAAAGAATCATCCTGCCTCATTTGAAGAATCCTGAGCTTTGGAGTCCGCCTAACACTAACAACAGCAAGAAGCTGCCTTATTAAGCTGATTGGACTGTACATCTCAACATTTCTCAAATGTCGTTCAATTGAGCTGTGAGCATTGTCTACTTCCTGTATCATACATGCCTTTTGTGTGATTAAAATTGTAATGTGGGAATGTTTCTTAATAAAAGATAACAATTCATGTTCCATTAAGCTGTTAGTGTTACGGTTCTGGAAAACACAAGAATCAGACAACAGTATGATCTCAGACACAGTAGGATGCATGTGGACAAACTGGTCCAGCACCTTTGATAAAGCAGATGCAATAGCATTCCCACCTCATCCATTCTCTACTTCATTCCACACAGCACAAAAAACATTTTTGTCGATGGAACAATGGACAGTTCAATTATAAACTGACCATATCCTATTGTAAAAAAAAGTTGGATACATTTACCCTTGGCAGAGTCAATACATTTTCTACATCAAAACACAATACAGCAGTACCAGATTTCCTATCATGCTCCCTCTTGCAAGAAATTGTGATTTTCAATTGCTTCTTTCTCTGCACCACTTAAATCCCTCCCCTTTTGCATGTCCATTTTAAACTCTTCACAAGCATCACAGCTGTCTGATGTAGGCTTAATAAAACTGAGATTAAAGTCTTTATTAAAGATTTGTCAATGCTTGTGTATTTTTACAGTTGGTGGTAGGTCTTTCTCATTGCACAACTCCTTATTCTGCTCATAGTTTACATCATTGAGATGTTCAATATACTTTCCAGCTACTGCCTTTTTGGGTTTTTTTTTTCCCTACAGTAGTGAGAATCAACAACAGGATAGGAATAAATGTAGTCTTAACATTTTGTATTTGATCTTGAGGAATAGAAACTTTCACGTTTTCCCTGCTTCTTTTCTAGGATAGTTCCTATTGTGGAATCTGTCAAATTTGAATAATGGTATTTGATTCTGGTTTGGGAAATGCATGGGCAAAATTTTCAGATGAATATGGTCAATCGGCTGTTTACTTTCACTATCATTAAGAAGCAGAAGACTTCCCATTTATTTTTGTGCACAAACTAAAAAAAAAATGATCACTTGAAAAGTGGATTTTACAAAATATCTAGACCTAAAGCAAAACACAATTTTACCCCCCTACCCATCTCAGATAAAAAAGTATATATAATAAAAATAAAAAAAAAAACGGCTGCTCAGATTTGAAAACTGTTTTTAGATTCGAAATCTACAATGTTGGTTCCTTCTAGTAGCTAGCATTACATTGTGATTCTTAAAATTCGCATTTTTATGAAAATTCAGCGGAGTCTGCCCCCTTAAGGCAGTGCTGCCTTTTTTTTTTTTGCTCTTTCTCAGAATTTTCTCCAAGGCAATTACTTTTGCAGAACTGAATTTTTTGTTTTCAGCTGAAAGCTCAACAATTTCTTCGTAAAAATGTTGAAGACCTTTTATGATACTCATGGCGATACATCTGCAGCCTGAAGACACATGTTGATTTTTCCGAAAAGGCACGATAAAGTTGTGACTTCCTAGTGCCTTGTAGCATGCCATATGTATTGTTCCATCGTGTTTCCACATCTTGTTCCAGTTTTCTATTGCATTTCCGTTTTGAAAATGCACATCTCTAAAGCTGTTTCTTGCCACTCTGTTGCTAAAAAAGAATGTGTCAATGTCTTTTATCTTTTGCAAACAAAATGTTCACTTCCCCAACCTCTTGCACAACATTTGTAACAACAATGAAGTTGAGTTTATGAACGGGGAATGGCTTATTTTTATTGCATCCATTGCATTTAATGTGTTTAGCATAAATATATGGGGCAAAATCTGCCACATTTGCTTCGACCCATTATTCTTGTGTTTTAGACTTGATATCTGATAGATAGGTTTTTTTATGTCTGCTAATTGTCATGAGTAAAGGTGTTTAAAAAAGCCAGTATCTGGATGATAAAATGGCAATTGATAATCTTATGTGAATTCTAACATTCAGAAGACACAAGATGCGTGCTGAATTAATTTCAGTTCCATGCTACTCTAGTCGTTTCTCACTGTATCTTCCAGCAGAACGTTCGATAGGCGTTTTCTCAATACATGTACTGTTTCATATCTCAAAATGAGTGCCTGAACCAGTTGCCGAAGTCCTGTATCCTTAACAGAGCTGCTTTGTACCATCTCCAACATTCAAGATTTTGAGAAAAACGAAATCAAACTTTCAAATTGAATTTTCTCAATAAGTTGTTGGCGAATTTCACCCAAACTTGGGCAATGAAGCAAACTTATGTAATAGCTTCAAAAATTAACATAAAATTAGAGATTTTGTTAATCTAAAATATATTTTACAGTTTTGTAAAATGGAGATGGAACAAAGTATCCCCATAACTAGAACAATCACAATGCCACTTTGTTCCATCTCCATTTTACTCTGGGCTGCTTTGTTACAACTCTAGATTGCCTTAGGCTCCTTTGTTCCATCTCCTTTGGATTTCGACTGCTTTATACTATCTCACCTAAACTGCTTCATAATTACTCTGAATGTTCAGTCTCTGAAGTTATTACAACTGGACAAAGTGCTGCTTTACTACATCTCCATATAACTCATTATTCCATCCCTGGATAGCTGTTATCAAAATAGATTTATAATGTGACTAGTGTGTCATGGATAAAGAATTTTCTTTTTACAATCGGAATTTCAAAGTGAATACATATTAACTTACAATAAAACTCTTCCCTCCCCCAAACCACCGACCTTTTTATTTTTTTAACCTGGTTACATCTACAGTTATTTTAATGTTACATAATTTGAATGCACCTCTCACCTCTTGAGGAGCAAAATCTAAAATCCGAATTTTTTTTCCTAAACACATTTTTTAGAGTACATGTATGAATGTTTGGTTTGTTGAACATGAAAGTGAAATACAACTTGAACAACATTAGGGATATAGTGTTGAAAACAAATTTTATTTTATTAATTAATTACATGACTTTCATTTTATTAATACCTTACATGTTTTTTTATTTTAGTAATTTATTACAAAAACATGCCTTTTTTCACACTGATGGAGAAATAGAAAAGAACAGATGAAAGATAAAGGAACAAAAAGGGAGGGAGTAAAGAAAAGAGAGAGGGTATACCCTCATTGTTTCATGTTAAGAATAAGAGAGTAAGGAAACAACTTTTTTTATTGCATCATAATAATGTTCAAAATGATGAATGAAGTATACAAAACTTGTCTTTACGTTTCAATTAACAAATAGACCTACAACTAACTAAAAAAAAAAAAAAAAAACAACACCAAATAGAGTAAAGAAACAAATTACAAAAAATGAAAAGCATTGATTTTGGTTGAATTGAGGCTCTTAGTCGAGATCACCTTTGTGATGCGCTAAACACAAAGGGATCATTAAGCATTGGAAGCAAGTTCAGTTTCACCCATTATGCATTCGAAACAAACAGCATGAGCAACATGACAAGATAGTTACGGTGAATAATTGAAAGCCAATGTCATTGTTTAAATACTCATAAGCAAGACGTAATGTAGTGTATTGCAATAATATAGTACAAATCCCCCCTTGAACACACATACTTGCTTACACACACCCATTGTGATCTCAATATTACTTAATTCATCAAAACAGACTGCATGTAAGCCTTATCACTCTCTGGCATATATGGAAGCATTGAGGTCAGGTCTTTCTTTTTTTCAGTAGCCAGACATGGCTTTTTCAGCGGCTTGAGAGGGATCTCTGGCACACTTGAGCGCTTAGTCACAGTGGACTTTCTGGTTGTGGTAGGTCTGACCTCTTTCCGTACACTCACTGTAGTCCAGTCACTATGTGGCTGGTGACTTAACTTATATCGTACTGAGTGGATCCCTGCAGTTTGGTCCATTTGCAACTGACGCACCTGAGTGAAGGGAACGAGTGAGAAATTAAACTCACCCTTAGCCTTGCTCTGATAGTCAAGGAAGGACACCATTTGAATGACTTTAGAATTTCTAATGGTGGTCAACTTTTTGACCAGGCCGAGAGGACTGAAAATTTCTTGATGTCTCAGGTGTCGCTCTATCACAGAGTGAATAGAGTCGAC
>BLXT01007308.1:291314-305494 GCA_019648995.1 Plakobranchus ocellatus | reverse complement strand
TGTGTCCCTGAAAACTGTCCTTTGTCCCTGAAAATGGACCTTGGTGTCCCTGAAAACATATTTTTGAGGTTGGCAGGTCTGAATGTGTTATTCTACAGGCTCTAGGCTACTTATGAAAGATATGGCATCACAATGAAACGGGCCCTTGTGGTTTTTGTTTATCATTAAACGAAAATTAAGAAACCAAGCGCTCGTTAAAGGTAATACTGGACAAAACGGTAAAAAGGCCTAGTCGGGGGCAGGCCCAATGACCTCTAGCCTTCTTTTAGATCTACATTTATCAGCTATCCCAATGAAATGAAGAGGTTGCAGTGAGAAATCTGCAAGATGTGGAAGAAACATTTTTTTTTTTGTTGGCCCTCCACTCTTCATTTTGTCAGTAACTGATGAGATGAAGGTAGATATAGAGGGGTCTTGGGGCCTGTCCCCAGAGTATCCCCAAAACCGTGATGTCTTGATCGAGATTGTTTTAGCCCCACTAATTTAATTGAAATGAGAATCGTTTTCGCCCACTCTTGTAACGTGGGATGACATTGACCTTTTGAGCTTTTCTAAAAGAACTGCTTATTTTGGTCAAGTGTCCTTGTTGGTATTTTGGTAAATATTTTCCACAAAGTTTAACTCTTCAAGGCTTTCTCCCATTTGATCTTCTTTGAATAGTCTTTACTTTTCACCTACGAAAGGCATGATGTCCACAGTGTTCAATAAATTGCAGAGTTCTTTTTTTGGACAAAGATGCCACCTGAAAAAAGTAAATATTATGTATAATTTTTAAAAGCTATAATATAAGGCCTACAGAATAGGTTGTAAAGTAACTTATGATGTGAGGAACTGGTCAGTCTACTACAACACTGAACTAAATGACTTGTGTGCAATAAATAGCAGCTCAAATTGTCTACCCTTATAAAACAAAAGAGGGAGAACTAATTTAGACTTGATTCTTTAAGGCTTGGTGTTCAATGCATTTTTCTTCTTCAAATTAAGTTTATTGAGGGCTTCAACACCGAAACTTTTTGTTGTAAATTTAATTGCCCTTATTTTAAACATGGGGGGTGGCTTTAATTTGTATGAAGTATTCATACCATATCCATTGCTTCTTGATTACCTCTAAACTAGATCTAGAGTCTACACATCCAGATTAGTCTTGATATAGATCTTTTGTAAGGTGCACTTACAAAATTAAAAGAATCCAGCCTCATTTTAGAGTGTACAAACTTCTATTGTAGAACACAATTAAGACATTCTATTAAATTGCAGAGCATTGACTGGCAGCTGCAGGTTTCAATATAATACATTCTACTGGATTTTGGAAAGTTCATTTTTTTTTCACATGTGCTGAATGATACCATACAATAAGTAGCTTAAACTAAATATCCCTTTCTCTTAATAATTGAATAAGCTTGTCTTAAGCAATTATTTGTATTAGCCAGAAGGGAAAGATATTAAATATTAGTTTTCTGTCCTGCAAATTAAACTAGAGTTGAAACTATGCAGTTCTTTAAATTAAAGTAATTCGGTTCAATATTTGTGCCTAACGTTTTCTGCCATAATGTTCATCTGGCCTTTTTAAAAGCATGCCTTTATTGTTACAGATTTATAATGATTTCTGACATGATCCTAGGTTTTGTCTGCCCATGTTTAATTCGACTTTTTAAACATTTTTTTTGCTTTAGGTTAAATAGAAATTATTCTCACATAAACACGGTGTCAAAAACATTGTTCTCTTGTAGTCATGAAACCATTCAGCATTGTCTAACCCCATGCTAAAAAAAATGCTTTGTGGGTTAAAAAATCATAAAATGATGCTCCATAAATAGTAATTCATTGTGCCCTGTATGAGATAGCTTGGACAGCTTGACCTAGTTTTATGGACCAAGTACGAGTCATCTCGTACAGCATGGTTCAGTGCTGTAGACCAAGCACGGCTATACTCGACTATGTACGTTTACAACGTAATCGTCTTTTCATTTAAAATAGCTTTTCTATAGAGTGAAGAAATGAAAAGGTCTTCATCACATGACTTTCTACAATAGCGTTAGTTTACAGTTCTAGTGGTAACATTATAATTATGTTGAATACTTTGTTTTTTACCCATTTTTGCTGCTGTAATCGATGCTCACTTACATTACCTTTTTTTTTAATGTATTTTCTACAAATGAGCGCCAGTGTATTGAAAGTACCTATGTATGTCTTTTAAAAAAATTTTAAGTTTATTAAAAACCTCCTCAAAATCAAGAAAAAACTTTTACAATAAACTACGGCCAAAACATAACCACCATGACCACAGCTAAAAACAGCTGGTCCAGTGGGAGTAGCTCTGTGTTGGGCAGTCAGTCCGTGACCTAATTAAGCGGTGTGCTAAACCAGGGTAGAATCAGTTAAATTCAGCTACAGACTTAGGAGAATCTGTTAGAAAATTGATCTGTCTTAAATTTTTCCACATTTGATCTTCTATTTCTCAAGATATGAAGTGGTATTCTGAATATTTGAAACCATTGAAATAATCTGAAACTGCTCGTTGTGGACTTCAAAGCAGTGAAAACTATTTAGCAGTGCTGTGGGAAGGGGCCATGTATTATTTATTTATTTCCCCATTGGCCAAATTGAAGATTCTCTGGATCATCAATCCTATACTAAATTGTGCTTAAAATTTTTAAAGGGCGTTAAATCATATAGTATGGTAGAACTTGTTTTCTTTGATATCAGGTAAAATAATCATTGAGGGGAAAAAAATGAAGAAACATCAGAATCAAATATTTAGTCTAATGGCTTGAAATGTATAAGTATCAACTCTTTTGTGTCATAAAACTTGCATAATTTTTACCTTACACTGAAAGTATATATATATATGGCAAATATGGTGTAGAAATACAGTACATTAACCAATATTCCTAATGGGCTAACTCAGCATTTTATAAACTTGCAGAAATGATTTCACCCAACTTGCTTCCTTTTAGCTCATATGTATCTAAAAAAACTTTTGATTCTAAGGTGTATAGGAGTACAAACCATCTCTGCTTCATTATTAAACTCTTATGCCTTTGGCAAGATCAGAAGTTAGACATTGATGATTTGAGGGTAATTATAAATCTATCTTGGGCTCAAATTGCATCTGCAATAATTGGAAGAGAACAAGATGATTTCAAATCCATCAAAAAAGGTATGAGGCAGGTAATGTCTCCAGATCTCTTAAACCTATAGTGAAATAATCTTAAGGAATCTATTGGATATTTCAGGCTTAAATGTAATTGAAAAAATCTTAATAATCTTAGGTATGCAGATGATACCGAAAGAAGCTTATCTTGGATACACTAGTCAAAAACATAAGGTGGAGGCAACTAGTTTTTAGGACATATTTGCAGACATAAAGGTTTAGAGTACTTAGAAACCACCAGAAACCATACCTGTACACTTATTATTTTCCACGATATTTTCGCACTTGCTTGGACCTTGGGCCCGCACACTTATTAAAATAAGTATACCATCATTGATTTATGTTAGTTCTAAGTTTTTACTACTAATGTAGACAAGGTCTTTGTAAATTCTGCACATTGTATCGTTGTGGTGTACTTAGAGGATGGGAAAAGAGTGCAAGGTGGAAATTTGTGCAATGATTGTAATGTCCAGCCTGCAGTGTTATTAGGGACTTTATAGTAGGCAATGGTAGCAGCAACAAATTTATGAGGTTCAATTGGAAAGAGAATATGATCATCATCTCTTCTTAAGTCAGACTGCAAATAACTAGATAGAACTGCAATTCTTCAAATATAATATTTTCAGCATTTGTAAATAAATTTTCGCCTTACAGTGGTTTTGTTTATAAATGCTAAAATATAATTTTGGCAAACCACATTTTGTGAAGGAACAGTCTTTTTCTTGAAATTTTACATTGAATGATTGAAAAAAAAAAAGAAAATGTCGAAATGAATATTTTGAATATTGCAACAGAGGATACAGTTTGTTCAACTTTGGATGGCTTGTTAGACAATGTTTGGGAACATAAACAATCTACCTTAGGCACATACATGCAATATCATGGACCTACAAAAAATACATGGCTTTTGTCATGCATTTCAGAAAAAAAACAAAATTAGGTTTTCAGTTTCTTTTATTTTAAACAAAAAATGTCTTGTAATATGGTTTGATCTTCATTGTTTACAGGCACCCCTTTTGGAATTGCCAGATTTTACAGGAGATGGACAGCCTCAACCAAAAAGATTAAAGTTGGAAAATGGTGAGTTTTAAAAATTTCAACCAACATTGTCTCCACAAAATTTTTCAATTGTGCAAAGGCCATTAACTACTCTTACTATTCATTTTGTGTACTGACCTGTGCATTTGAAACATCTAAATTTACCTCGAAGTAATATTTGTTCACAAATCATTTTTTTTTTTTTAGTGGCCTGTCGGAACTAGGGCACTTTTGCTATATACCTCTGATTTATTGCTTTGACCATTTTGTCTTTTTTGTACCAGTTAGATCAAACTGAAGAAAATGTGATAGAATATGAAGCTTGTTTTTACTTTCAGTCATTTTATTCTTTAGTATTTTATGGTGATAGTTGCAAGTCAAAGACTGAAGAACAGTTGAGATGGAAAGACCTACAAGGATGAATGTGACATCTCGTCAGTGGATACAGTTTTGGTGCCACATTATGAATGTGTGAATTGTAAATGTATGTGTGCCCATTGCCTCTTTTTTTTTATTTTTGCCATTGGTCATTTGTTTGAAATCTTTTTGTTTCTGTGGTCATATTTCATTTATTGTCGTGGCATAACCTCTCCAACTATACATATACTGTCAATACAGCTTAATCTGAATTAATATGATGTAAATTTTTCCACTGGAACAGGATTTTATTTCATACAAGTGCTTCTGGTGATATGAATCTTACTTTGGTTTCTCTAAATTTTTTTTTTTTAAATTCAAAAGTTCCCACAATCTTTGAAGCACACCTGCCCGTTCCTAATGATTTAATAGGTAGTATACTAATTTTTCCTTAAATTTGGCAAAAATAGGGATCTTGTGATACACTCAGGAAAAAAAGTGATTTGCATATTTTGTTTTGCTGCAAGTCATTAGAACTTAATGGAACAATCCATATTTTAAATAATGAATTTTTGTGTGGCATATCCGTTCAACTGAAAGGGTATTAAGCAATAGCATTATTTGACCAGGTTCAATGATAATCCCATATATGTAGCGTTAGGAAAAGCAATGCTAAAAGATGAATAAATGGTGTTGTGTTGTGCAAATAACCAATGTAGTTATAAATGAGTTTCATTTCCAGTTTTTGACTTGTAGATCTATCCGATTCAGAGTCACTGGAGTCCATGTTTTACAGCTAATAATTTAGCATGTTCTAGAATATGTGGATCTGCTTACAAGTTTTTTACCCCGTCTGCAGCAGCTTTTAAGTTATTTCCTACTATAATAAGTTGATTTAATGGAGCCAAGTGCTGAGATAATAATGCACATGCAAAACTATTGGAAGAAGAACACACTAAGTTGGAACTTCATCGAGCATATCAATCCCCTTGGCAAAGGCATACTTAATTTCTAGAGCAAATGAAGCAGACATATAGGTTGGGGAAAAATATGCCACCATGCACACAGGTACATTTAGTTTCCACTTTTAATTAAAGGCAAAACAGTGTGAATATCTCTAGCCTAAGTAGACTATTAAATCTTGTAGATTTAGTCTAATTCATAAATTAAATAAAATGATTTAGTATGCACAAAAAAAAAAAAAAATTATAAGTGAAGCTTAAATCCCCATATCATAATACCTAAAGTCTAGATTGTAAGTTGAAATTTAAATTTTACAGAGCAGGCTAGATCAAAGGGAGGGTGTCACACTGGGAACCCCTAAGCCCATTTAGTTCCCTCTGTTGTTGGAAATGGTTCCGCTGTGCAGAAATCCTTCCATATCAAGAATCTAGTATATATCTTTGTCAAGAATCAAAGACATCTATATATTTATCTCTGGTTTAGATCTATATATAATTTGTAATGCAAATATTCTTACAAAAGCTACTGGTTTTTTTCTCTCAAATCTATTTGATTTTTTTTTTTTTTTTTTTTTTAATTACAAATATCCTGATCATCTGTCCAGTCTTATTCAAGTTATTGGCAGGTGTGTTGAAGTTTAGGGATACAATTATCCCATTCTTCATGTAATAATTTTTTTTTTTTTTACATGCATTTGATTTTTGTGAAATACATTGTAAGACATGCTTTTTCCAAGCAGTAGACAACTCCCTTCATGTAAAAAGCTTCCAGAATTGTAGAAAAAATATCTCTTGAACAGATTTTCTGTAAATTCAAAGAGGTGGATACCTGTATTTTTTTCTTTTACTTATCAAAATGGGATTAAGTGGTGCTAGCTGTATATAAACATGAAATAATATTCTGTATGCTGAACTGATTTCTTAGAACGATAAAAGAGTTATGTGAAGTATGATTGTTCCAAAAATCTTGCTATCTTGGTTTTTGTAAATGTTTCAAATGCATTAATTCCATCATTAATTTTTTTTCAAACCCTAAAATTGCTATAAATTGATGCATGAAAAATGTTTGAAATCAATAAAATTCTCTCTAGTTTTGATCACTTGAAAAATGTTCAAAGGATTATAGCTCCAAATTATGAAAATGCAGTTAGTAGATTGGAAAACCACTATTAAATGTTCTCTGAAATGGGAGGAAATATTTCCAGCAATTCATAATTAAAATTTACACTTTAAAAAAGCTATTTTTGCCAAAGTGAAGGAAAAAATTAGTAGTCTACCTATTAAGCTAGTTAATGGTTAAAAAACCATTAACTAAATTTTTTTCTTTGTTTTTTCTATATTTCCCACAAACAATCCTTATTGTAGCCTTGCAATCCAGTTGCTGCTTGATGTTATTAACTTTTCAAGATCTGTGCCTTATTTGACAGATTATTGACATTTTCACATGAAGATTGTAGTTATCGTTTAAGCATCTAATGACATCTGTTGCAGATATACAATATGCAAAAGAATAAAAAGTTACTTTGGTTGTGTGATATTATCATAGTAATGATCGGTTTAAAATGTTTTGGACTACTTATTCACTAAATTGAAGTTTTCATCATGCAGTTAATGTCCTATTTGTAAAAAATTGTGAAAAACTAATGATTAAGCTTTATTTTTCTTCAGTTGAACACAATTTTGAAAAAGAAAATACAGTTTTTGCACAGAAAAAAATGGCTTCCTTTGAAATGTTTAAATTGTAGAGATAGCAACAATTTATCAAGAAATCTTTGTAATAAATGCAAAAATGAGTGCATTAACATTTGGTTAATGTTATTGTCTTAAAAGGAAAAAAAAAAGAAAAAGAAAACTGAAGATGCATGCACTCCGTAATATCTCTCAAGGATGCCTGTTTGATTTAAGGCTGAAGAAAATGTGAAAGTAGATGGAAATGACTAGTTATTTGTGATTACTGATTTTATCACATTCTTTATTAAATGCATACAGTTTTTTTCAATGTCCATTTGCACCAGCAGTGTTTAACTTAATTGCACATCTATATTTATGTGAGTGAGTTGAGGTTCCACTAATCCAGAGCGAATCAAATAGGGATTCTTATGTTCCTGATATTGGGTGATTTTTTTTTCTTTTTCAGAAATGTGCTATATATAATTTTAGAGCTTGATGAAGTCAAGTTAGTTTCATTTGATTTTGTTAATAATCAAATTTTAAAAGCAGACCAATTGCTTTCATCTGTTATATATTTTGTAAAGTCTTAATAATTTTTTTCTTATTACCATAATACATGTAATGAGTACAATCATCGCAAATGTTGAAGTAAAGGGTCGTGTCAATGCACTGTTCTGCTAGTCTCAATCAGAACAGTACCAGTTTTATTATACAGTAATATAACATATTGTTTGGTTATGCCACCTCTTGAAATAAGGAAATTTTTGCCTGCAAAAAGGTTAGAAAATGAGTTTATAAAAAAGGAAAGATGTCTATTTGTTTTTAGATTACTAGTTAGCTGGTGACTTTCTTGTTCAATTAAAAATATTAATACAATAGAAGGCAGAGATAAACACAAGTTAACATCTAACACAAATAAGAAAAAGTCCGTTTTTGGGTTGTGTCTGTCTGATCACTATTTTAATTTTGTTATCTGCCCACAATTGCCTCTTCTTGTGCAGGTTTTAAATGGAGAAGTGTGCTGACATTGTACCTTAGCAAGAATATTGGAAATGGATCTGGCAAATTTTTCAATTTTTTTTTTTTATTTTTTAAGAAAAGGTTTGGCTTTGTACCCATGTTATTATAAATTAATAGGTATTAAAATTACCTGCAATAACATTTAAACAATTCTTTCAAAAAGATTTTTTTCTTACTCTATGAAGTCATTTAAAGTAATTTGTTTTCAGGGAAATACATTATAAATTGGGCTTTGCATAGTTTTGTTCAAATTTCCTATTTTTACTCTAACCTGTTACAGTTTATAACACATAAAGCAAAGATTTGCATGATTGAAATAATCTATGACAATGAAAAGATGTATTACTTAAGAAAGGTTCATAGGCATGTAATAAGGTGTTCTACAAAATTTTTTTGTCTCTTCATAAAAGTTGTGAATGTAATTTTGTGTCCAAAATATATAAACATGTCAAGAAATCATTCCAGATTAGTGGCAGGTTGCACTTTGAACAATCTGAGATTTCATTCTGTGAACTTTTTAATGTTGAAAGTTTAATATAGGTATGTTAATTGTCATTCCAAAATCATAAAAATGAGATGTTTTGAAGAAACACTGACCATGAAAAAATGGGTTTTAAGCTCTCTAAAGAGAAGCGTACATAGATATTGAACAGATCAGCTGCAGCTGCTTCACTAGATTTGAATAATTTAAATTTACTGTCAGTTTGAATTTTCTCTCAAGAACAGACTTTTTCTCTATATAAAGGATTCAGGTCTTGACTTGAGTTTATTTGAATCTTTTCAAGCCAAATATTTCTGCAAATTTGGGAGATAATTGTGTCAATGTATTTGTATATGTTCCTTCTTCAATCTACAGCCCTTTTGAAATGAAAAACAATCCCTCCAATAAAAAGTTCCCCTCGATAAAAAAAAACTTGAAACTGCAAGTCAGAGTACTCTTCTGAAATCAGCCCTATAGGCCCAGCGATAAATCCTAGGAAAAAAAAAAAAAAGGTTTATGGCAGATTGAGATTGAGCGATATCAAAAGTAACATAACAAATTCTGCAACTCTTCTTCAAAGATGATGATAATAATTTGTGGATTTATAAAACCCTGAATTGTCATATTAGAATATTTATTTCTTACATGAACTACATATTTTGTTGTGATAATACATATTGATAGATTTTGTCAACTTTTTTTTTTTTGGCAGAAGTTAAACCTACATGATATAATTAAAATTTATTTGTGTATGTGTGCCAATATTTGGTGAAGTTATTGCTGAATTTAGAAGGGAAAAACAAACTGATCCATCAATTTTCTCTTAAAGTTTTGTTTGAGGTTTCCAACTTTTGAAGGCAAATCTCAAGACATAATGTCAAAATTGTGAATTATTTTGGTACCAATATACATTAAAAGAAAAAAAGCTTTATTTATGAGATTAAAACTTCTGAATTCTATTTAACGCTAAGGCAGCCATCTTCTCTTTTTCTTTCTCTGTATATTTTCAGTGGGATTGACAACATCATCTATACTGATGCAAAGTTCTTGTGTCACCTTTGCTGGGCTTTCCCTTGCAGAGGCTGCTGCACTGCCTTCAAAATGCATACTTTACAGGACTAATAATAAGAAAAACCAAATCTAAATATTTATACCAATTTACAAAACAGCTTGTTCACTCCATTTACCAACTTGATTGGTAACGATTTTTTTAAAAATTCACTTTTACAATAATTTTTTTTTCTTCTTATTTCGTTATTATGCCAATCGGTTAACTTTAGCAAGTTATGAAATACATTAATGTAAAATATTGTGCCACAAACAATTAGTTTCAAAAATAAAAAAAATATTAAGGCTGCCAAATGTTCAGACTTCACAAGAAAACATGAAATTGCATCATTAGTTCTGTTCATCCCTCAAACTTCCTGTAATTTTCTTTAAAAACTATTATCAGTAGATTTATTTTAAGTATCAATGCAGCTACATTCCAAATCATTTTGGGTTTATAGATCAGAAGCAAAGCAGTTTTTTTTTTTCTGAGACATAAAAATAAAACGGGTAGGCTACATAAGCCTCAACTTGATCGTATTAGATAATTTGGTAGAGCATGGATGACTTACCTGTCATTAAGTCTTTCAATAAACGATGTTAAGAGTTTTAGAAATGCCTTGAAAAATGAGGGTTTTTATTTTCAAATCACTTGAATAATAGCATCCTTGACTTTTTGGCTATTGTCAATATTAGACTTGACACATATGTCCTTTCTTCTTCCTTTTGTATTCTCTATTTCCAGCTTCCATGGCATAGGTCATCACCTCAGCCTTGTGAACATCAGTTTTGGTGCCCTTGAAAGTTGAGACAGCTCTAAATGTATAAGTACTTTCGAAGCAATCCTGTTCAAGCGTAATTGGAATTTAGGAGATGGACGCTTGCATAAATTAGTCATTGGGCTTCACAGTTAAACATTGGAAGCTACCAAAATGGTTCTGTTCACTTGTTTGGAATCAAATGTAGGAACAAAATCACAAAAACTTACTACTGGAGAGATGCATGTATTTTTATTAATTTTTTTTTCTGTGAATGTTGAATTTTTTTGCCCTTTTTTTACAATAATGTTGAGAGTACAACATTATGCAAGAGGGAGTGTTTGTTAATGCAATATTATCAGCTTTGGAAAGAAAAACGCCTGTTCAACAGTGAAGCCATACTCTATATTTTTTTCCTACAGCGCGACTTGAAAAGAAGTTGATGAATGACTACAAATAAAAGGTCCCAACTGTTGTCTTTCATTTTTGTGAGAGATTGCTTTTCTATATAAACTATTACGTGGTTGAATTGTTTTCCAATCCTTGGCTACATCTTTTTTCTATGAAAGCTTCTCTTTTGCTCTTGTGTTTGAGCTGTTTAAATTTTAACAAAAAGTCCCGCTACTATCAAAAACTGAAGGAGCAGTTTTCAATTTGGTAAGTATTTTCCTTTTGCCAGCTGACATTGCACAATGTGGGTTGATTTTTCCATTTTGTGCAAAGTACTTCAGTAATGCCGTGCTTTTTTTTTCTTCTTTTTCTCTGTGTTTTTAATACAGTCTTAAGAGCACAGGAATTTTGCATTCTGCCTTACCGCAAACAACCCACCTTTTTGTATTGGGGACGGATTCTTGGAGACCATCTAACTCATTCTAAAAAGTGAAAGGCAGAAAAACTACGTCGGAAGCGGTAAACATTACCATATTGACTGTTTGGGATATATGGTTAAATATTTTGACAGCATCAAGATTCTTAGAAATGCAAGCAATGTTCTACATTGCTGTCTTTTTGTTTTTGCAAAGCGTGTATATAATATTCATTTTCTCCATAGCTAACCATCCCTTTATTTATTTATTTTTTGGGGGGATTAGGGTAAGTGTTCTTTTTACTCCCCCAACTTAGGGAACAAAACGTAAAAAGATCGCTCCTGTGGTTCTTGTTTTTCCCAAATTCTTGTCTACAATGTGATGTGCTGTATTAACTCCCACTTGCTCAACTTCTTGGTCCTTTCACCTCTGTGTTCATTTCACATTCTGCAGGGTTTTATGAAATTGTGACGTTTTTTTCATTTATGATGCTTTAATTTTGTTTCAGGCTCGGACACAGACAGCCAAGAGCCATACTTCCCACAGTCAGAGCAGTATGGCACAGTGCTTGATGGCCCAGGTGCAAAGCGTGATATCAAACCATTCAAGGCTCCCAAACTTGGAGTTCAGCAGCAAGAGGATGTTCAGCGTGCTAAAAAGTTTGCCATGGAGCAGAGCATTAAGAGTGTTCTTGTCCGCCAGACCATTGCACACCAGCAACAGGTAAAAACTTTAATTCATTTCAAATGTCCAAAAGTTTCATGCTTTTTTTTTTTCTTTTCATTATTGGATTATCACGAAGAAAATTAAATGTAATTCAACTTTCATTCTAACTGGGTTGTGCAATAACAATCTATGCTGTTTGACAAAAGTGCAAAGAATGACTTCAAAACAATGTTTGCCTCCTCCAGAACAGATTAAAGTGTTTTTTAGAACAAAAAAGAAGAACAATTTTTCAAAGTCTAAATTGTAATTTTCTGGCTCAGAGAAAGAAATGCCTAAAATTACAAGTTACCAATGATTTCAAACTGTTATTTCTTATACAGAAAAAAAAGGTCTAGGCTGTCTTTTCTTGGCATCACTGCAAAGAAAATTAGAGACAAGGAGATGTTAAAAAAAAAAAAAGTTTATTTTTCAGATAAAAAAAAAATCGTTTCCCCCACCATCATGAGGCATTCCCTAAGTTTGTCCATAAAAAGAGGTTATAGTGGCTGAAAAATGAAACTTGTTCGGTTCCCTTCAAATTTTTTTTTGTTGAAGAGCTTATTGTAATTGACATATTTGCTAAATAAGGTAAAAAAAAAATTAATGTTTCCAACTATAGGTGAAGTTTAATTACACATAGCTGACATAGGTTTAACACCAATAATCTTCTGTTTTGTCAAGCGTTTCAAAAGCATTTGTTGTTGAAAATGGAAAATATGGAAGTGGAAGGAAGATCAAGTAAATATATACTGCAACATTTTGGAACAGTTTTACATCCTTTTTTTTTTTTTTTTTAAATAAAAAATGATATACACTATTACATGTTATGATGTGCTAAGAATGTTACAGCCGTATGAGAGATATTTTTATTTTTCATGAATATATTGACTTCTTTTGTATAAAAGATAAAAATAAAACATGGCTTGAGAGTTAAGAGGAAATGATGACAGGTTTCTCTGTAGCTTTTATTTTGTTAATAGTTCGTATTATTGGCAAGTTCAAATTGTGACGTTTGTAACCACATCAATTAAATAGAGATTCATGGACATATCAGACATAAAGAGCGGACATCAATTTATGTGATAATAGAATGCCCCCTTCATCCTCCATAAATAAAGACCTAAGCAAAAAAAAAATGATTAAATCAGATGGTCTGATCTTTCCAAAACAATAGTCGGAAAGACTACTCAATACCTTTTTTTCCATAAATCGATGAATTAGCATTAATTTTTTTCCTTTAGAGGTAGATCTGGCTTGCTGGCAGCATATCACATTAAAAGCTTTTTTAGAAAGCGCTAATTTTTTGCCTAAATGAGGCCTGAAGTGTCCATTTTTTTCTCTCCCAAAAATTTTGTAAAACCAATGTATGCTCCACTTAATAACCTGTTCATGACCAGACATAGTTAGGGCTATTATCACTATATCTTCAACCAGTTTTCCTTATAAAGCAAGTGTCTGCTCTCCCAAGAATGCCACTCTCAGGGTTTAAAAAAATCACACGATATCATGGATGAACTTTGGGAATGTGTCATATGTATTTAGACTAATCCTTAGGAGTTGGATATTGCATATTTATAAAAGCAGATTCAAACAATTGAAAAAAAAAAAATTATTCTGAGTACTTCTATTATATGCTATTTTATTTTGGTTTAAAAAATTAAGATAAATAATATATATGAGCAATTTCAAAGCTTACGGAATGCAATTGCACAAAGACGTATTGGATTGAAATGCTCAGATTACAACCTGCAGTTCATTTTTAAGGGCTTTTTAAACCATGTCATATAAGTGAACTACACATCATAGTTCCTCAAGTTTTGAAAAAAAAAGCGCTCTCACTTGCTCTTGCCAAAATGGTCACACTTTGGACAGGCTGCACTAACGAATTTACAGGTCTATGCTATATATTCACAGCAGATGCAACAGTTCCAGAACACAGTGCAGAGACAACAAGCTTTAGCATTAATGTGCAGGTAAAGTTATGCAATAATTAAAAAAAAAAGATTGTAAAACAATAAGTGTATATATATATATATATATATATACACACACAGAGTTTTTTTATTAACAACCAAAAACATTAGACTTTTAAGAAAGGAAAATAAACAAAGAGGCTTTTTCTTTCCCTTTCTCTCTCTCTCTTTCCTCTCTCTCTCTCTCTCTCTCTCTCTCTCTCTCTCT
>BLXT01007308.1:110108-124257 GCA_019648995.1 Plakobranchus ocellatus | reverse complement strand
TTACCTGTTAACACAAGGCTAGGTGTGATTGGGATTCCACAACAAGCAAATGCCCTTCGGGCGCTTCAAATACACGCAAAATTTGTCCTTCCCTCTCTCTTCTCCTCTTCTCCTTTTTTCTTTTAGACATAAACAGTATTCAGTAATTCTTAAAGGCGCTATACACAAGTCAGTTTAATCTTAAGAATATTTCTCCAGATTTTAATATCACGCTACGCTAGCTAGATCATGGTGTCTAGCGAAAGCTCACTGAGATTTACCTTTTATGGGTGGACTGGTATGACTTATAAAAAAGAAAAAATGTATAAAAAAAAAGCACTATTAGAAATTTTCGCTTTATAATTGGGCATCAAAGTCGAAAGAGCTATTGTGATTTTACCTTTAGAATTGTGTTAAGTGACTTGACTGTAAAGAGATAAAATATATTTTATTGGCCCTAACATAATATTTTACAAGGGTTGCATTCATTCATTACTGAATAGTTAAAGGAAGCAGGTTCAATCTTTCCATCTTTCACTCTCTCAATATCACATAATTTTTTTCTGCATATTCTCTGCCTATTCACTGTTTCTTTCTCTCTCTCACTCTCGCACTCTCTCTCTCTCTCTTTCTTTCTCTCCCTCTATCTCTTTCTGTCTCTCCTTCTTTCTATTTGTCTGCCTAACTATCTCTTTTATTTCTCTTTCTATATATCTCTCTCTTTCTATTTTCCATTCTCCGTTTCTCGCTCTCTCTCTCTCCTTCTCTCCCCTCCCCTCTCTGTAACATTCTCTTTGTCTCTCTCTCTCTCTTCCTCTTTTCTGTGTTCTCTTTCCCTCTATTTGTCATTCTCTCTCCTCACTCTCTCTCTCTCTCTCTCTCTCTCTCTCTCTCATCCTCACCTTTTGGCTTTCTCTCTCTTACTCTTGCTTTTTTTCTGTTTTTATCTCTCCACTTTTCTCTCGTTCCTTCTCTTACTTTTTCTCTTTAAAATTCAATCTTTCTTTCATTGTCTTCTTTCCTTTTTCTCTTTAACTCTCCTTTTTTTATTTCTATCTCTCTTTAGTTCTTTGGTGGCGCGATGGCTAAAGAGTCTGACCTGAGATCCTTTGCCAGTTCGAGACCTGCTACCGAGACCTAGACTGGCGGAGGCCTGAAAGCTTGTTGTCAAGGGTTTTATGCACCAATTCCAAACAAAAAGAAACTTTTCTTTCCTCTCGCTTCCTTTGTCTCCTATATATACATATATTTATATGAAGACACACACACACACACACACACACACACAAGCTCGATAATTCTATGTTGTTTCTGATATTTGATAAAAATCCTATAACATATCGTTTTCTCTTTCTTTCTGTGCATTTGTAATATTTTTTCTTTATTTACAGGTCAAGTTCTTTAAGCCCTGAGTTATTCTTCTCTGAATATAAACTTAAGCGGTGCTATTTTCAAGAAAAAGGTATGGTCCTTGTTATATATAATCGATGTAGATGTAATGTAGCTAATCATGTACACAAATTATTATTTGGCCCAACTCTTAACCGTAATATTTTTTCCTCGTCATTGATCCGTTCTTCTAATCTATTCACACACACACACACACACACATTCACACAGAGGCGCACACAAATCGTTAAATATAAAATCTCATTCCATCTGCCGACTCTTTCACGAATTAATGAAAACTGACATGATTTAGGTTAACCCGAAGGAAAAAAAAATAATTTAGGCTCTTCTCAGCCACTCAGAATTATATTATATGAATAGAGAAAAATAAAAACATGCGCCGCATATATCACAGACTCAAGAAGACCTGTGTCCACCTCCTGCCAGATCCGAGGCACACATGGGCAGTCACGTTTTGCTACTAGCTTTGTCTGCTCGGATACTCCCAAGAAGCTAATTTTATCAAGGTCTTTTCCTGTCAGTGTCACACATCCGCTACTTGCTATCATTCGTCTGAAATCTCTTTTACTGTTACATTTTATAAGGTACTATTACTCACAATGTAGTGAGCGCTTTGTAAAAAGAGATAGGGCTTATAAATGTGGATTATCCAAGACAGAATGAGTAATTATTACATGTAATATTATTGCTTCTGATAAGAACCCTTATTAACGGTTGTGCAGGTTTTTCTTTTCTTTTTTTTTTTCCTGCGCGTTAGTGAGCATATTTTTTTTTTGTTGTTGTTGAAAACTTTACTTTTCTCCTTAGACCTAATAAAATGTTTATTGTATTTTGTTTCATTATTCTATTATACATGTAATTATATTATAATGTCAAGCTGTGCACTTTGCCACATTTTTTTTTTTAACAGAAATGATCTAGACTTAATTTATACATGTACAATTATGGTTTGTCTCATAGAAGAATAAAATATACAAAAGCCTGGTAATATTTAGCAATCATTTGGTGGACTAAGCTTTGAATTTTGAAAAGGAAAAAAAGTGTCACTTGTATTCATTACAAATAACCCCTCTCNAAAAAAAAAAACAACTAAATTTGCCGTTAGTTTACGGATAACCGATATTAAAAGTATCGAAATCTAAAATCTCGATATAATCTTATTATCTACATTATGAAGCCTGATCTAGACTCCACCGATTTCTTGATTATATGTTGTTGTTTTTCTAATCCCTATTCGAACCGTGTGACCCATTGGTTTGACGTGTATGCGAGACGAGTGAGAAACAGACGGCCAACTTCCGTTTACTTTAAAATAATTCGAAAGAAGTTAAAAACCAGGCTCCATCAGCTTGAAATATTCCCACTCCCAGTGAAAAATTTGTAGCTCAGCGTACAATGGGTTTTAAATAAATAATGAACAATGGTAGTTTCAACAATCAACTTGTTTTTATTTGGCCTGCATGTCGTTTTCTACGACTTCCAGCTCCAAACCCTAATCCTCTATCCAGTTGTTCACAACATATTCATACATCATGGGTTTTTTCCTTTTAAAAAGTGATTCAATATCCAGATCAAAACACGATGCTCTCTCTAGTATTAGTCTACATGTATTCATTGGGCTTAGCATGGGCATTGCTTTGGGTTTATTTTGGACCAAGCGGTGATAGGTTATCCCAAAGTAAAAAAAGGTAATTTTCCATCTGCCAGAAAGCATATATGAGTTATGCGATCACTTCTATAGTTCTAAAGCTCTGAAATTGAAAAATTGTGTGCGGCCATTAGTGCTGTAATGTTACAAANAGTGGACTGAGGAAAGCAGTTTGTATGAGAATTTCTAGCAAACCCTTCCGAGTGGTGCCTCTAACCTGACTAATGTGCTACATGTATAAAACAAATTTGGACGACATACGGTATACATTCAAATGTTCCTGATAAAGCCTTAGTGCGATATGTTTTTATGTAAACCCTATGTTGCCTATTCTGTTAAAGTAAGTTTTAAGTTGGGGGTTGAATTCTTTTACTTTATTTTCGTCCAACCACCATAGCATCTTCAAAATCCTTAAACTTATTTGTTTCTGGGACTGCAGTACTTGTTCATTTTTTATACTCTCGTGTGCTCAAAATCACTTCTTTAACCTGCTTTTTTCGCTGAGAATAAACCTTGTTTTAAAATATCAAAATCACGTGATCGTTCCATCATTGTTTTTAAAATCAAATTAGTTTTCAAATGCCAAGGACGCTAAGGGAAAATTAAACAACTGAAAAGGTAGTTTTGGTCACAGCTTCAACCAGCAACTGTAAGGAAGAAGGGTGACAGATCTTTCTTGAAGACCAGACCTAGTGCAGACTCTTGACTACGTCAGAACTAGCAATTCCGACGTATTTTTATTTTTTGTTGTTGTTTTTTATTTAATAATGAAATGTGGAGATTTTATCTTGCTAGAGACTGTGCACTTCAATGACGTTGCCTCTGAAAACTGAGGATGATAACGTTCTGAAAAAACTGTAAAGCATCAGCTTTGTAATCCGGGAGAATGATCACGTCCTTGGTCAACAATAAAAAGTGAAGTCATCTTAAACGTGTCCTTTACTTTATACCTGACAAGTAAAAAAAATACAACAAAAAAAAAAAAGGAAAGAAAGAAAAAAAAAAGATTTCAATAAAATCGACTCACTTCTATTTACAACATGTACTTTGAAAAAAGTTACTTACTATTTTTTTAATTAAAAATACATGAATAATACTTATTTTTATCTTACCTTAAGAACAAATCATACAATATCTTTTAAGTGTATGAGAAAAAAGTGAAACACAGGTTTTTTTTTATACATATATATATATATTGCGAAAGTCCACTTCAAATTTCCATATCTTTTAATTTTTTCATCTACATAAAAAAGATGGGACAACGGTAAGATTTTAATAACTTTTTAGGGTTGGTATTCCAAAAGCCCCCTCTAAAAGATCAGCCAAATATACATACAAGTACAAAATTATGAATTTATAACTATATTTGTACATTTGCAGAGACATTCAGGTACAATATCATGAATTTATAACTGTTTTTGTACTTTTACAAAGACATTTTTAAAGCTTGTAATGGACAAAGGAATGAAAAGATGAGGAATCAGTTGAACAATGACGCACTGATGATATGCATAACATTCATAAAATTATGATGTCTTATGTACACATAAATTATAGTTAATACCATGATTTTATGAAAATGTAACTATATAGCACACTAAAAAAAGTATTCAAAGTGAAAATTATAGATGGGATTCCTTTTCCTTCGATTTTAACTCCTTCTTTTAATAAAAAATTCCAAATGTTTTATTACAAAAATAGTTCAGTATTTTAAGAAATGAATACAACAGTAAGTACATGTAGAAAAGAATAAGAAAAAAGAGCTCTGGGTAACATTTTAGGAAAAGATGATAAAAAAACATTTTGACAGACCACGGTTAATCCAATGGCAAATTTTAAGAAAATTTAATGTTCGCTTTTCATTAGTTAAACATGATTTTATGATAAAAGTTCTTTTACTCAAAAATCATGAAACGGGTAAAAAGGTGAGCAGTGACACAATCATAGCACTTGGCTACAAAAGGTGTCAATTTGATTTTCAGTTGAGGCCAGCAATTTCATCAGCTTCTCTGATAAGTGATATTACCCGGCACCCTTAAAATTTGGCCAAAGTAATGGTAGCATGAAAGCAAAGGTAAACTTCCTGATAATGCTGAATGTTGAGAAAAAAAAAAAAACACACACACACACAAACAAATTTTTAAAAGTTACATGTGTACTTGACATGAAACTAATATTAATTAAGTTATTAAAAATTTGAATTGTAAATTTGCAAAAAAAAAATACCATCAAAGACTGTTTTTCCTACTTTGGAAAGAGATTTAAATAATACTGTTTGCACAAGAAAATAGAAAATCTCGTTTCACATTGAAATATATTTATACAAACAAGAACAAATATGATATAATGGATGGATTCTTGTCCTTAATTGCTTTACCCACTTATAAAACCAAATAACAACTGCATTAGTGTGCAATAGCTTCCATTAAGTTCAGGTTGCAATAGTAGGCTTGTTTAGATATAGCCTATGCCAAAAAATTGCTGAGCAAAAATTTTTATTACTACATGTATTATTGCCTTTATTTTAAATGTTCAGAGAGTGCAAGTCTACAGGCCAGTTCAAATAAATCGAAATCTCTTTTTGATAATTTAGAACATTTAAAGCATCAAAACAGCCTGAAAATACTATGCTTCATAATAAGAACAAAAAACTAAAGGAGAAATATGTTGATTCCCTGCCAAGACAAACAATGAGACTTCATAGTTGGAATTCTAAGGGAAGTGACCAAAACTTTGAATTAAGAGTAGCCATGTTACTCTGCTCTGTCCCTGCCCTTTCAATTGTCCAAAGAAGGGCTGATGGAAAGCACCCTTTCAATTTAAATTATTTTTCACCTGAGTTTTTTCCATGACATGTTTCATGAAGACATTCCACTTGACCTCAACAACAAATGTAGGGTATTTTCTCTTCTTAAAGTGATTACGCCATTCAAAGGTAATAAAACTAAGAAAGAAAGAAAATATTGTTTAATAGGTCCACGGCAGTAACGACATTGCAATTCAAAAATCATTCTAAAATTAAAGTACAAGTTCAAATTTAACAAAAATCAAAGAGAAGAAAAAATCTTTGACTTCCTCTTTTGCTATTTCCACTCGCAGCTGAAATACATGTAGCAATGTTAACATAACAATGAAAGTGGGCAAAAAAGAAATGTACAATCCTCTTATTTTTTTTAAGTGCAACATCAGTCTCATTAAAATTTATCTTAAGAGAATGCCACTTTCGGGTTTTACTGAAGCATGAAAAAGTAGTATGTATGTTTTATGCTTCACACCTTTTAGTGTAAACATACAGCTATGTTTCCCAACACATGTGTTGTTAATGTTGTCATGTCTGACATGTTCAAGAGAGACTTTTTTCATTTTTCATGTGCTTTTTACTGCCTACAATAGAAGCATGGGAGGAGAAATCAAAACTGTTGAGCATAACCAAAAAGAAAAGTAAAGCCTGAGTTTTCAACAAAAGAAGCAAAAAAAAAAAAATCTAGAAAGAAAAGGCAGTAACAAAAACAAGTAACAGTAACAAAATGGTTCAGGGACAAATCTAAACACAACAGACTCAATTTTGAACAAGACAATGTATATGATTAAGTAGACTTAAATTCTTTTAAGTAGCACAATAGGTTATATGCAGATTTAAAAATTAATAAATGCCTATGCATAAGTCTAGAAAAAAAAAAAAAGCATTGCTTACTCTTTTTTTTTTCCTATTTGGATTATTAAAAAAAAAAACAATCATTTATGATACATATGTCTAGATCCAAGACGTAACAAATGAGATGCTACATACAAGACTTATAGAAGACAATTTGTTAGTATCTTGTTTTTCATTATTTTAAATACTCAAGTCAAAGCTGAGCTTTTTATCAGAGTCCTGAATTAATGTTTTCATTTATATCTGGTTTTCACCTTTTACAACTCAAAGCTCACAGAATATAGTTTCAGAATTTATCAAAACATGAAGTTGAAACTTTTCAAAGTGCCACTTGCAACTCATTTGGGATGTCTTATTTATAAGTGTAATTCAAGAAACTTGCCAAGATTTGGGTCATCACACATGCATAAATGTATTGGTTTGATTTTTTTTTCTTTAATCAACTTTTTGTTTATTTACTTGAAAATCTTTTTTTTTTCTATTGAACTGGCTAAATCTGAGGAGGGGGAGGGGAAAGAAATTTCATTGATGGTCTTCAAATAATTTGATGTGAGCTTCACTTTTTTTTCACTGCTGGGATGGTATAAGAAAAACCAAAGGCTTCAATGCTCTGTGTCCAAACATTATTGAACCAACAAACACAATAAAGTTTTGTTCAACATTATTGAACAAACAAACACAATAAAGTTTTGTTTTGTGGATTCTTGGAGGGCAACCAAACTTATTATATAAAAAGTATTAACCAAATGAGGTCTGGTATAATCCAAAATCTTGATATCAAAGAAATGCGTTGTTTCGTTTGCTTCTTTGTTTCGTTTGTGTGAAGATGCTCTTTGTTATGTTTGTGTATGTGTGTGCACATACATGCCACATTCTCCAACAGCTAGATGTGCATCTGCTTTGATCTAAATAGACATCAGCCAAGAATCTAAATTTAGAACTAAATCTAAACTACCGATGAAAGAAAAATCTAGACAAGGGAGAAAAATGAGTTGTAATGAGGATGTTAAAAGAATTATGGAGAATGAAAAATTGATTTTTAATGCAGTTTTTTAGAAAAATACTCTTTGCGACATCCAACTCCAAGAAAGTCTCTAGACATTGTAACACATCAGTGCATAAATATGCCACTGGAGTGTTATGTTGATCTTACATAATACTTTGTCTCTCCATGTCATATGAGAAAAAATTTTTTCAATTAAAATTTTGAAGGAGATCAAAAGTTATCTAAGACTTCTTAACGTCTGTTTTTCTGTGTTATAGCTTTCAAAGCAAATCAGTTGAAATGTTGAAATTCTCTCCCAAATCTGGGACCTTTTATCTCCCCTCAAGTTATTCCAAGAATTGTAACTGTGCGAAGTTCAATCTGAAAAAAGGTTTCAAGTCTACAAAATTAATCACTGTCACTTACTGGTGCTTTTGGCTGTTCTTTACAATATGATAGAGCAGCACTGTAAAAAGAGTATCAACACGGTTGGATATAACTATATGCAAAAGACTACATTATTTTCAAAGTCCTATTTTCCCAAAATCAAGACAGCTTTTGTCTCTGATGGATTTCAAAGATCTTTTCCTTTGAAATGTCAAATGTGTACTTGCTTTTAAAAAAGTCACATGATTTATTTTGTTCATAAAAACTATTTGAACCCAAATTAAAAATACAATCCACTCTGATCAATATCGTTGTACTACAATTTACATCATCTTCATACAAGTTGAGCAACATAATATTTAATTTAATTCTGCAGCTTTTAAACCACCCTAATAGGACATTGGGCTATAGTTGCCATTCAATCTTACAAGTTCAGCACCAGAAAGACTAGTAACTTTTGTCCAAAGATAACACTCTGGTCTTTTTTACCATATTCCATGCCAAAAAAGAACCTGACAGGAAATAATCAAATCAAACACCTTTTTTTTTAAATAATATTAAGCACATATTACACTGCAGAGGAAATTGTAAATCTTGTATAATAAATTAAGTGATAAAAAATCAGCAAAGGGTACAAAAGTCTAAAATGAAATATTGAAATGAGCATTTTAAAAGTGTTAATGCTAACCAGGGAAGACAAATGTTCAAGCTCAAAACTGCTCAATAACCAAAACAAGAAAATGGTGTGAACAAAAGAAAGTGAAAATGCATCTCTTTAACAAATAATATCTACCAAAAGTAATATTAAACATTTGTTAGGAGTTTCTCTTGGCTCAATGAATCCTTGACTGAATTGCCCAAAATGATTGCAATTTGTGATTTTAATTAAATAATGAATCACAAAAAAAAATGGCGAGGAAACTCTTAACCCACTTAAAAATTTTTAAAAAAAGGAAAGAGAAAGGAATAAAAGTTCACAATAACAATATAACATAACTTCAAACATACTAATTAATTATCCCATGTCAAAACACAAAAATCTATAACTCACCAACCATATCATGAACTTTTTTCTAGAAATATTTAATTTGTGAAATTTGTGAGGAGACTTAAGTTATCTCTGAAACTGAAAAAAAAAATTCATTCTGCTAAGATCAAATTAATCTTCGAGCCAATGTTGAGCAACATTTTTCATAACCTCTCCCCTTAAAAAACTACCATCACCCATCAATCAAGAGGCACACAAATATTGGCCTTTCATATCATAATGTGGAAGACTTTACCAGTGGAGATTTTAAATATATCAGTACAATGGAGGATTTTGAATGCAACTATTTTTATACAAAATCTTAAGGACTTTTTCAATACAACAGCGAAGAAAAAATCATTCTCTAAGATTCTGAAGCCCAAGTTATAGGAACATTGAAGAAGTCGAGAGGAATGAAGTTAAAACAGAAAAAATATGCTGGTGACATTGTTTAATTGCATTTTATTGCGAATATAAAAAAAAAAGTAGAAAAGAAAAGAGTTAATCTTCTTGTCATTGCTATGTTCAAGCTGAAATCTTTTCTGTCCTTGATATTGGAGAAAAAAAAATTTAAACAACATTTAAAAAACAAACAACTTATTCAAAAACAAGGAAGTTCTGCTTGATCACAGCACCAGTTTCTTTAGTCACATATTCCCAGAACACAGACTTTTGGGTACAGTATATAAGAAAATAAGACATTTTAATGAGATCTTTATGAACATAGAGGACTACCAAATTGCAGTAACTTCTTGATAAATAGGAGAAAAAACAATCTCAATGTCTTCCAATGCAAGTTAAAGTGTACAAAAATAATAGTTAATATATGTGGCAACTTGAGATAACTTCTCACAACCAGCCAGTTATACATGAATGTCAAGTTTTTTTTTTTATTCCATATCCATTAAATTTTGTTGGTATTTAAATTAGAACTGAAGTTATGAATTTTTAAAGAGAAAATTGTGTCTAGTCTAAGTAAAGATTCAATTTTTTTTTACTTCACAAGGACATAGCACAAATATTGTGCCAGAGAGTTCTGACAGGTTCTCTGGGTTGCCACACATTTATCAAATACAAGATTTTAATTGACTTTTGTTGACAAGGTAGAACTAATAATTACAGGATATCATGTAATCAGGTGTTAAAAATATGGTTGCAATTTACAATATAAATTTGTTCCTGGCTAGAGGCATAAACAAAATTACAGCTATAGCACATCTTTACTTGCTGCAGACCTGCCAACCTCAAAAATGTGTTTTTAGGAATACCATTTTCAGGGACAATGGATAATTTTCAGGGAGTGCACACATGCATGCACACACACAACAGGCAAACAGCATTTCATACTTAACAAACAACATTAAGTTTGAGGATTCAAATGCTACCAAAGTATACAGCACACCTCATAAAAGTTGATAATCAAACACAAACGATCCAATTCCAGCACAATCCTTTTTCTAGGTTCAATCAATTCAGTCAATAGATTAGTCCACATTGCAGTTCAGGTATCAGAATAAGCAGCTGCCAGAGTTAACTGGTTTGATATAATCAAAACAGTTGACAAAATACAGAACTGCTTATGTGTAAGTAGCCAGCAAGTGGTACTGGTGCAAGAAAAGACTTAATAATGAGGCAGTCATAGTGCCCTGAAGCTCAAGTGGGCAGGATACAAAACTAGGCTGCTAGACAGTTTGAAGTTATGCTAGTGCTAGTAAAACTGGTTTGATGTACTTAATTTACATTGTTGATATTGTGTCAAATATTTTGTCTGTGATCATCATCCATGAGGCTATCTAATCAGCAATGTACTTCTCTTGCTTTTCGTATTCCCACTTGTAATTATGACTCCCTTCCATGTATATATAAATATAAATGGATGAGTTCTACTAACGTTGAAGTTTTCTTTATCCTTACTTTAATTACAGATGCTTGTTTTTTTTATTACAATTTTAGCCTGGCTAATCATTGAAAACAAGACCTAAAAATGAAGACAAGACAATATTTTTTCATGCCAACGATAGATCAAGATAAAATTCTAGATAGTAAGTGCAGGGATTTTCTCATCAAGTAACTAAGAGGAGTGGTGGGAAGGCCAATATTATCTACTCTTTAACCTGTTCCGGACTTACGGCGCTAATTTTCACCCCCATCCGAACATTTGCTGCTATATCAGTGCTGTTGGGTCTCTCTACTCTTGTTTCTTGAACATGAATTCTGTCTGCACCCAAAAAAAATTCGTCTTGAAAGAGTTAAAATGTCTCTCACAAAAATCAAAATACCAGTATGACTATCACAGGTCTGTAGATCTATTATAAATCAAAATCTAGCTCTAGAATAAGGATCAAGACCAGTCACATTATCACAATTGCAAGAATTAATAGATCTTGATTTTTAAAAGATTTCTATCACAATCTAAACCTAACATGCAGTTCTAGAAATTATACATCTTTACTAAAAAAAAGCAGAGTGTTGAGTTCAGCATTAACTCCAGACTTATCACCCAAAAAATTTCTATAGATCTAGCTCTTCTTCAGTTATATTATAACTGTTACTAACACTTACTAAAGCCTGTGGATGCAGTTCATGTTTATAATTAACAGTAACGAAAAACCAAAGGACTTATAAATAGTAACACTATTTTCACTTTGACGATCGGGTAAAAAAGTGATAGGAAAAAATGGTAACAGAGATAGACTGGTTTACGGTGCTTTATTTTGAAAAGTTTATATTGCTAAAAAGAGAACATCATAGTAAAGCATTAAGATTATTAGGTAAATTGATATAAATACTGAACACCTGGAATACGAAACAAACTAAATGAAAAGTACCTTTACTTGCAGAAGAGCGTTATAAATGAGAAAATAAAAAATCAGGATGAAATTTGGTCCCACAAAAAGCTGAATTCAGGGACAGTTCTATCAGTTGTAGGGGTGCAGGAGAGATACTCACTTTCCAAGATTACTGTTGGCAGGTCTCTTGCTAGTGTACCTTGCAAAGGTTGTAAACCAAAAATTTGGGACCAACCAAAATATGGAAACTAAATATCAGTGAGTAGTATAATATCGATAAGAGATTGCATCTAGAAATGTCACAATATATCCGTTAAAAATCAGGAGTAAGTCATTCTTAATCACAGAATATTATGGGCTCATCTTATTAGACAGCTACACTACAAATGAATGTAAAAAAAAAAAAAAAATTCCTCGAGTTTAGTAGTTTAAAAAGTAATCATTCTTCTACAAATCCCTAGGTCATTTATTCAGTCCAAAAAAAAAAAAAAATGAACAGGAATTCATTTAGGCAAATATGAAATGAGTTTGACAGCCATCCCACCATATGTATATTATTCAACAAATTTTGTCTGTGCTGAGTACCAGTAAAAAAAAATAATTATTCAGACCCAAGTTCTAAATATTTTTTTCCTGTTGTTCCCTTTAACCACAACAGTTAATAAGAGTTCTGGTTTTGAAAGAAAAAGAAAACATCTTTCCTCTGGAGCCAACAGTAATATTTCCTCATCAAAATGACTTGCATCCCTTTTGGTCAAACTGTAGAGGTTGAAAAAAAATAGTATTTTTATTATTTTTGTGTGTGTTTGAGAGGCAAGAGTTTATGGAGAGAAGATGCATATAAAAATAGAAATATATTTTTTTTTTAACGGAAAGCATTTAAAACTATATTGAGTTTTCATTAAAAATGCTCTTCAAGTCCTTTTTAATTACATATATCCATTTTGGTGTATTTTGGCTTCCATCAAAGTCTCATGAAGTTTTTGGTAATTTATGAAAGTTTTTAGTTTATCTTTCATTTCACATAAAACATGTATTCATTTATGAAGCTGCTTGTAAGAGGGCAAGGTCCAAGGAGTTGAATTTAGACCTAAGATAAAATTTATATATGCACTGAGCCATAGCAATTTCAAGAATTTAATCAGAGACAAATTTCACACAGTAATTCTCCTGATAATTGCAGCATATGTCACTTCCAGCATTCTAAAAACTGAGATTTCAAGTTTAACACTGAGATATCTGGGATCTGGGCCAAAAACAGGGAGGACTGATAGCTATGTGTAAAATGGATTCCTATAGGTGCTGAGAAAAATTGACAAGTTTGATGATACTATCTATGTTTGAATTATTTAGGAGATTAACTGCTGTAAAGTAATATATATAATATATATGCTTTTATTCCCAGACCTGCCAACCCCAAAATGTACCTGAAAGTAATTTATACGCCTATTAAGAGTATTTTGGACTAGCTCGGGGTAATTCATGGACTTTTCCGAAAGGGGAGCGGGGGGCGGCATCTAATACAACCCTTGTAATGGTCAAAACCAGTATATGTTTTTTGTTTTGTTTTTGTTCAATGTTCTTATATGTCAGTTAAGACAAAATCCATGATATCTTGCAGGAGTTGCATTTAAATAATCAATCAACTAGCTATTTCTAACACTTGAATTAAAATGAATGTTGTTTGTTTCCACAATGAAAATAATTTACTGCATATTTAAATTGCTTTTAAAGAGCTTGTAACCAATTCTATGAAGACTGGCCCTAGCTAAACTGACTTCATACTTTATTTGCAGGGCAATAACCCCATCAACAAGCACACAATCTAAATTCAACAGTTAAAAACAAGAAAACGGAAAACTATTTTCAGTAAAATTTAAGGATATCCTATTTCTAAAAATAATGCTGAAATTTCAGCTTGGCTGTTTCCCCTTTTTGCACTTCCATTGATTAGATTGTGTTACTGTATTACATGTACTAGGGTTGTTTTTATAGCAAAGAGTGTTGAAAATGCTCTTATTTCTTAAATGTTCAGATACGGTACAAATCATGTATAATGTTCAACATGTTTACATCTGAATAAGCCTTACTCTATATCCAAGTCCACTAAGTTAGATCTAAGACCACTATCAAATCCTGTTAATACATCTAAAGAATTGAGTGTGGCGAAGATAGAAATAGATGTGCCTCTTGATCTTGCCTAGAAAGAGAAGAAGGGGTGAGGGAGGAAGCAACAGAGAGACATACTCACAGAGGGAGCAACAGAAAG
>BLXT01007308.1:91606-109808 GCA_019648995.1 Plakobranchus ocellatus | reverse complement strand
TCAATCAACTAGCTATTTCTAACACTTGAATTAAAATGAATGTTGTTTGTTTCCACAATGAAAATAATTTACTGCATATTTAAAGATCCATTAAAAGAAGAGAAAAAATAGAGATCACAAAGCGGTTTTCATGATACATGTATTTCAGGACATAATCTTTCTTTAATTGCGAAACACTTGTCAGATCTCTGATTCAAGGCTATAAAAACTATGCAGGCCTACTTGACCGTTACAGCTATCACACAAAAATATGGCGACAAGCTTTTGATCGATATCGCGTTTTTTGTATTATGTAAAGAGAAAGAAAATCGCAGGAAATGGAAGATAGATTCAGGAGATTCGTCAGGCCTAGCCCCACTCAGCATAATTTTCTTGGTGCTGAGCGTAAAGCGTAATTTTTTCTCTGTCGGCGTAAAAAATTACGCCGAAAGCGTAATGTTGGTAGGTCTGTATTCCCCATTTTCATAACCACATGGACATGACCAGTCTTCTCTTATGAAAGGAAAGTTTTGTTGCCATTTTATTTTATGTAAGTTTGTTTTTTTTTCCTTTCTTTTCTGGGAAAAAGGAGAAAAAAAAATTTTCTAGGGAAATGTCTTTACCTTTATGGGTGCTGGACGATTTTTTTTTAAACCTTACTGAATTATACAGGGATGCCAGTGGCCTCTGACAAAAAAGCAAGAAACTTTACAGATATAAATAGTATTCTCAAAGCTGTGGTTAAAGTATAATTGGCTCTTAAGTAATAAAAATAAGGCAAAAATCCTTTTTAAATATTAAGTAACTATGTTTGGGTCTAAGGTTAGATCTGGGAACGAAGATTGTTTGGTAGCAAATTTATGAAACGCTAATGGCTGTGAAGATTTTTATGCAGTACTAATCTGTGTGTGTATGTGTGTGTCTGTCTGTCTTCATGTCCCACATCCATCAATTTGGCTTAGTGACAGTGATTGTGAATGAGCAAAATTTGTGTGTGCTAAAATTGGTGTGGCACCAGCCTCACAGGTTTGTTTGTTTAGTTGTCTATCATTCAGATTTGGGATTTGCAATCTACAAGGACTGAGTATAGGAAGGAAAGGCGGAGAGGTTTAAATGATAGGTAAGTTTGGCTTTCAGTGCTTGGCATTAGGCCCATCTAATTCAGATCTAGACCAGGCTTATTGTCTCTTGGAGCAGAGCACTGGGGAGGCAGGCAGGTATCATATCCCTTGATGAGGCAACTACAAGCTTGAATACTAAAAATTAACATCTAATGTTGCATAAAATTAGTGACTTCTGATCACTGATGCTCTGCAAATGTACGTACTTAAAGCAGTATTGTTTGGGGAGGGGTAAGTTAGCAATTGTGTGTGGCCACAGGTTATTGACATTGTCCTATGATGAGTTTGTAATGATGTAAGACCTGCAGCTGGAGTATCAAGTGCAATTGCAGAGGTAGTCTACTGGATTTCGCGGGCTGTTTTTGACAGGGCAAATACATAAAGAATGAGTTCACTGAAAGAGTAGAAGTTATAAAGACTTGAAGATGGAATTGACAAAGGAAAACAGAGTGGTTTGACAAAGTCATGATTTTAAGGAACCCATGTTTGATCTAATTGTGTTCAACTAGATATCACTAATGCTCGCCTGTGAGCAGTGGAAAACCCGACCGTCGCCACTCACCATGATATTTCTTACTTCTTTGACCTTTAATTTTGTATCAATTAAAAATGTTCAAACTAAATAAAACTTATTATCAGTGTGTTCGTTATTCTTTGTTCTTTTGCTTCATGTACAGATAAAAAAAAATTTTACAAGTAGAGACTAAAATTTGAGTAGGAAGTTGGTGCAGTAACAGCCCCTAGCATCGCGGCGTTCCGTGAAAATCAGATCTACGTTTCTAGGGAGCTCTCTTTAAACTTAGTTCTTTTGATTAGGAAAAGTCGCACAAAGTACTAACTTAGCTCTTCAGAAAGAGGAGATTTTGTACTTTATTTTGAGCCTAGGCAAAGCGGAGTTCATTGATTTTTAAGTTTGTAGAGAGCGAGAAGAAAGAAAAATCTTGATCGCAACACCCGAAAATTGAGAAAAAATAAACTTCGCAGGGTATCATTTGAAAGAGCATTTTATTTCCTTTTCAAATATGTAGTTTTCAACACGCTGTCTATTATCCTGACCACTGGCTTTTAAGTTAAATGAGGCGCCCATCTGTCAATTTCACCAATTTTGCTACGCCTGTGGAAAGCCCGACCTTTAGATCTAGATCTATATCTAAATACTGGAGTGGGCCAAACGAATACCCAACTCTTAATAATGTCTGAGTCAGAGAAAAATCCCGTTCAGAGGCCGCCCACACCAATTCTTGATGAATTAAGTCAGTATTTGATTGGTTTTTTCCATTCAACAAATTAGAATTTTACTTTAAATTAATATTTTTAATTTTGGATGCTTGTTTTGTCCGTGAGTTGAGAATATCGAAATGTATAACCACATTTGAGATACCGAATACCCAAAATACTAATTTAGCAAATATTGTGGAAAGAACAAACTTTGCTCTGTTTGCTGGAATAAGCATGAAAAACCATATTCTTGTAAATTACCAATTAGATCTAGGTTTGTGTTGCTATAATTATAAATACACCCGTTGCCCTCAATTCTTAATCCAACTACAATAAATAAAAAAAAAGTATCGGAATCATCACCTAACAAACATAAAGACCGTTTGGGAATATGGTGGACAGATGAAGTGATGGGCAAGTCCAGTTAGAGTAAAGGGGAAAGAAGAATTTAGATTTGCATTTGTTATATGAGTTCTGTTCTAAAGTGTCTTAAAGAAAATAAGGGTCTCTAAAGGCTAAAAAGAAATTCTTATAATGGTGTATGAGGGCAGAAAAAGAAAGAAAAACACCTTCAAAAGTATTTTACCAGACTTAATATTTTAGAATAGGCTTCTTATCAAAAGTGATAATACTTTGTTGTGTGCATATGTTATGATAATTTGATGATTTTTTAGCCAGTAGTTGTTGACTAAATATTGATTATTGAATTCATAAAACGTAATGTGCACACTGAGGATGTGACATAACCAATTTGTGAAAACTTTTGTGCAAATCATTTGCACTTTGCATGTTTCAAGCTGCTTTAGCAGGCCAAATAATGATTGTAGCATAAAAATGACTTGAAATTCAGATTCTGCACCAAAAATTACAGAAAGGGTGTAAATTTTGTATCTATAGCATTCAAACTCACTATTTTAGACTAAAAAAAACCTTCAAAATGTACTCGTTCATCTTACTTTTTCTTCCAATGCGCAAACTATGTCGATCATGCATTTTTGTATACAAAAAAATGTCTTTGTTGGCATATTGGAGCTTTGAAAAAAATTGACTGTTAAGAGCAGAATTTCTGTCTGATGTGAAAGATGCCTGTTGTTACCTCTACTAAGATGTGTTGAGTACCACAATTATGGTTTAGACAGATGGTATTATCTTCTGACTTGTAAAAATACCCATGGGCAATCTAGGTCTGACCTATGCTAAGGTATCCTCTTATCCTCAAATTAGTATATTTACTTCGTGCGAACACTAAATACTGTAGATAGCCTCAGATATTCCATTGATGCCAAGCAATTAAGCAAGACAATTCGACATCCAGGAACATCCTTCACATACCAGTTACAACATTGTAGTCTTTACTCCTGGTTTGAATTTTCTATGTCAAGTATCTATAGCAGGTTAAAAAAAAATTAGCTTAGAAGTGTGCAAGAACTAGGAAGGTTTAAGGAGTGTGTGCTTTCTACATCAATATCACTTTGCCATGTTTAGTTGTTGCATGTGATTTCAATATTTGTGATTATCAAAAATTAAGAACTGATGATATATTTTTTTTTAAATAATGTGCTACTTTCTAGGCACAATATGATGACTATAACGTTGTTGTAGCCTAAAATTAATGGCAAATTTGAACTCTGCATAAAAAATTACATATCATGTGAAAATTTCCTGTGGATTTCTCTTTTAGTATTGATTTTGTATAAAAAAAAAACATTATAAATGACTCGCGATGCGGAAATTTCTTCCAACGTGCATATTTTATTGATAGTCCCTCTTTAAATCCANNGGTTTAAGGAGTGTGTGCTTTCTACATCAATATCACTTTGCCATGTTTAGTTGTTGCATGTGATTTCAATATTTGTGATTATCGAAAATTAAGAACTGATGATATATTTTTTTTTAAATAATGTGCTACTTTCTAGGCACAATATGACGACTATAACGTTGTTGTAGCCTAAAATTAATGGCAAATTTGAAATCTGCATAAAAAATTACATATCATGTGAAAATTTCCTGTGGATTTCTCTTTTAGTATTGATTTTGTATAAAAAAAAAAAACATTATAAATGACTCGCGATGCGGAAATTTCTTCCAACGTGCATATTTTATTGATAGTCCCTCTTTAAATCCACTGTGTTTTCTTTTGTTGGTCCTCTAAGCAACTGAAAAAAATTGGGTGTATTGTGTGCTACTATTTGAGCATCTTAAAAAGATATTGATCGATTTTGAATGATATATTTGATGTTATGACAGTCCAAAACTGCCACATATAGCTACTTTGTCACCGATTTTGGTTGCGTAATATGTTTTTGGCCATTTTTGATTGCCTGTAAAAGGTTTTTTTTTTAACCATGTATCTAATTGAAAATTTTTGTGTGCGAATTCAATGCATAGAACTTTGTCAAAAATATGTTATTTGTCTATTGAAGTTTTTAAAAAGATAATTATTAATTCTCAAAAATGGTTCGATATAATTATTTCTGATGTATCGATTGTCACAAAAATTCAAAATGCCATAATTTTTTTATTTATCACCCGATTTCGTAAAATTTGCTGCCAACTTCAAGTTTTTCTGAGATCTTTGTAATACAAATGTTCTCATATGATTAAAATGATTTTGCGGTATTTGAAAAATCAGTTTGTGACACCTAGTTCAACTATTAACTGAATTCTGGTCTTATAATAATATTGGATCAAATCAAAATTTATCATGAATATAGCCTAGTTCTATAAGACAGTTATTCTAGGACAATTATATATTTTTGACTCTAAAGATAGAGTTTCATGTAGGACGATATATTAAAGACTATGAATACCATATATATCTATTTTTTTTGTATCAGTGGAACCTGAATTATTTTTTAACATTATGCTTTTAATTTACCAAGCACTGAGCAGCAACTGGTAATTATAAAGGTAAGATATTTTATTTACCCTCATCTGCATCAATAACAATGGGAGCTGAAGAATTACCAAATGGAAAAGAAGAGGTCATTGTTGCCAGTGCATCTGTAACAAAAAAAAAAGGAAATCAGTAAAATAGAACATCAATATGCACGAACAACGAATACATTTTTACCCTTTTTGATTTTTATCTGTGGCAAAGTTTGATAAATTCAAGGGTGAATAGCACTCTCAACCACCATTAAAGAAAAATGCAAGATTTGTCACTCCTTAAACATCATCCAAGTACATCCCATAGATCTGAGTTGAAAGAAACTATAAAGATCTAAAAACAAGACTTTTTTCATCTCCTAACTTAATCAATGCTAAGAAAGAAAATTCCAACTGGAAAAAGTAAATTTAAAACATTTTTTCCTCATTATCTTTTTCCTCCAAGCAAAAAAGAATCCGAAACTCTAGACTTGAACAGAGGCTAAGATAACACATCTCAATTTCCTATTTTACAAGATCGAGTAAAATTGCACCTTTTTTTTTTCTCAATTTAGGCAATAAATAATTCACATTATTTTCGAGGAATTACTTTGAGGCTTCTATAACCAATGTGTTTGTATCTGCTCCCAACTGGGCAAATCTTGAAAAAAGGATCATTTGTATAGATTTGGCAATATATAATTTAAAATAATTGATATTCATACAAATCACAATCTTAACTACCATCGAGCATTTTCCATGACTGTCATGCTTTACATTGTGAATCTAGCTACACAAAGATCTGTCTTGAAAAATTGCACTTTAGATGTGATATATGTAGCACAAACATACAGAAAATATAGATTCATTGTTAATATTTTATTGGGTTGAATTAATATATGAATAAATCAAAAGGTAATTGTGTTCTCAATTAGATTAGTAGATTTCATTAACTTCTTCCTTATCCATTTCCTGTAAAAATAAATAAATTATAAAATTTTTATACCTTCTAAGTGTTTGCAAACTTTCTCTGCTTTATCTCTGGCTGTCCTTGTAAATGTCAGTTCTTTTTTAACTGCAGCAAGATCTTTCCTTAACTTATGCAGAATACCTGGAAAAAGATTTTTTTTAAATATCATTCTTTTGCTCTTTCTTTTCTTTTCAGTTTTGCATCAATTGCAAACAATGCACACAAATCATGAGGAAAGAAAGTGAGGCAGCTAAAGAATTGTAAGGTCTTATAATCTTTCTTTTTCAGAAGTTTTTGATCTTGTTTTCGTGGGATTTTTTTTTTGGGGGGGTTGGGTTTTTTTGTAAATAATGTTAAATTCTGCTAATATTTTCAAATGATTGAAGGTTATAAAATTTTAAAAGGGAAATTGCATTAAAGTGTAAAAGCCATATGTATTTTGACTCTACATAGGCCAGCAAGTTCCAATGCCTTTTCTCAGACAGGAACACAAATAGTTGTTTTTAAATAATTTTTTAGATAATATTTGCAAGTACAGATTAATATTCATGCTCACTGTCCAACTATAGGGAATAAATATGAGAAGTCCTCTCATAGAATAGAGATTTGAAAGTTTAGTGGCGACTCAAAAGGAAGGGGGCAATGATGGCAGAGACTTTTCTGTTGCAGGTTCAAGTCCTGCCACAGGAGCCCTGGCCTAAAGGAAGGCCTGTAAGCCTGAGGCTCAAATTGTTGTGGACTAATTCTCCACAAAAAGCATACCAAACCTAACTTAAAAGTGAAAGTCAACATCATACAGGAGTTGCACTTAAAGAAACTATCTTGCTGTGATGACATAAATGTTAAACAATCATATATTCTATAATATACTGAGAAGACTCCCAGACAAAGACCAGTACAGTGATGCCAGATTAAAAGTAATAAAAGGTTGGATGATTGGAGCTGTCCAAATTAGAATTATGCACTTTATGATTCATTTGGCATAACTAGATTTAATGTAGATTGAAACCAGTCTAAATGAGTCATAAAATGTAAATGGTTTCAATTTACATTAAATTTGTTATAAATCTTAAAACATGTTCAGTTTGCATATGAAAACAGCCTCACCTATGAGAGCACTATTTTGCTGGCGCAGTTTTGAATTGGCCTTCAATAAAAATGACTTGGTTTGATTCCTATTGACAGAGTTAGGCTCTGAAAAGAAAATAGTCATAATCAGAGTAATTTAAAACAAGGAAAATATGCTTGTTCTATCCTCTTGTTGAATGATAGATTGCCTTAAAATGATTCTCTATTTTTAATATATTACCCCAACAGTCTGAATGAATTGGAAGTTGCATTTTGTAAAAATAGTTATCTTGAAACTTCTCTCCTAAGCAATGGTGAAAATTGTATGCCAAGTTGATTCTGTATCGAAAGTACTTCAAATTATTTCTCTGAAAAATTTCATAAGCCACAACCAACTCATTCAGACTGGTCGCATGTACAGACATGTACACCTTGTAAAAGATAGGAAATGAAATGATTCAAAGAAACAAACATTGGACAAAAAAACTATGCTTGCATGACAGACACAATTTATTTACTTAATCATAGCTTTCTATTCACCTCTGAAATTTTAATATTGAACAAAGCATTTCAGTAATAAAGTAGTGATCACTTTAATTAATAAAGATAATACCTGGCATGACTATCCTTAATAAAAGGTAAACATACACATTATAAAGCAATGATCATTATTTGGCACAGATTTAGGTCAAACACTAATCAAGTAAATTTTCGGAAGACAAAAATTCAGCGCTTTCAATATTGTTACAGTAATCTGGTTGTCATTTCATATATTATGTATTGATTCATAAAGTCTTATTTTTTTGTCTTTGGAGTGGACAAAAATCTTGAATATACTTGCATTTTACACTGTTAATTACTAGTTCATTTTTAAATTTAATTGTATTTTTTCCAGCCTAAGTCATAAATGTTATGAGGCCTTATTTGTACTCAAAACATACCCATCTGATTACCATTTTTAGAAGTCATTATGTCTATATCATCCATAGTTACATCTGCCTTGACAACCTCTTTTGAAGTATGTGGACATGCTAAATCTGGAAATGCAACTCCAAGAGAAGATCTGCGTTTTAGTGGTGCAGCTGAACAGTTTGAAGATGAAGATGGAGATTGTTGTGAACATTTACTTTGCTTACTGTTCTCTGGTCCAACAAGAACGACATTTGAGATTGGATGGGATGAATTTTCAAATGCATTTAATGAAATATTGCTTTCTTGCTCTTTTGTTGAATCAACACCCTCACAGTTGTCCTTAGCTTTTTGTTTTTCGGTTTCAATTGACAATGTGGAACTACAGTTCTTAGGCTCTGAAAGAATATCATCATCATCATCAATTATCTCTGTTACAACATCCTGCTGAGCTACTTGATCTGTTTGTAAGTCTTTTTCATTTGCTTTTACTGCCCTTGAAGTCTCATGGGATGGACTGGTGACAACAGATCTTGAGAGAGCACCATTCAAAACCTGATGTCTTGAGCTGATCTCTGTACACACACTTGCATCTCCTAAAACAAGTGTAGAAGCCACAGTTTCAGCAGACGCTGCGGACATGTGAGACTCAGGACTACTGCTAGAGATTGTAGTCTTGCTACCTGCAGCACTTACTAACTCAGTTACTGAATTTGAGGGGGCAAATGAAGAGCAGCTTTGCTTCTCTGGTGTATTTTCCTTACTTGCCTGGGATGACTTATCCATGTCAATTTGGAGACATGGCTCAGTAGAGTCAAGATCACTTTCACTAGAGTTCCTGGGTCTGGGAGTTTTTTCCTCCATCAACTTTGGTTGTTTAGGGGCAGAACAAGCAATAGCTTCATCTGATAACTCTTGCTTTAAACGAGGCACTTTAAAAGATGTATTGATAGAGCTGTCAGATTCAGGTACATCATTTGCCCACTGAACACCAAGATCAGTTTCCTTCACTAAGCAATCATGAAAAGAAGAAACAGGAGGAAATTTGTCACTAATTTGATTTATAAATTGTCCAATTTCAGAGCAGCATGAATAGACAGTTATATTTTCATTGTCAATTGATGCATTGAAATCTGAAGAGCCAAATATCTTACATAGATCTTCAATCACTAAATAATGTTCATTTTTGTGTACATATGATCTTACACGACCCATTAATGAATTCCAAAGCATGCCAACCTTTTGGCCATTACCATTAAAACGAATCATATTTGGATTTTCTTCAACACTAACAATTATCAAATCATCCTCATCTGCCATCTCATTAGCACCATATGCCACAGTGTGATCACTTCTCGAATCATCTTCATTTGCCTTTGTCAAATTTTCACCACCAGCATTCATTTCATTTTCAATATGATCTGCAGACTGAGGTTTTGCCAATGATTTTTGTGGATTTGGCATTTCTCTATTGTCACAGTCTTCCAGTGAATCTCTCTCTCTCTTTATGCGACTCAATATTTCCCTTTGAAAAGTTCTTCTCTTTGATCCGGGAATGACATGAGACAAATCAACAGGCTGGTCTAACAACTCTACCACACAAGACACACTCACACAGTTCCGTATTGCATACATATGGTGATAAACCCGTCGAGCATCTTCTAAACTGATTGTGAGAACTTCAGAGTCAATTTTGTAGTCGTTTTTCTTCAAATACGAAACAATTTCCTCTTTTGAATGATACTGCAAAGGTTTCTTTTTAATTCTTAGAGACCTGTCGATGCAGTTGTTAATGCTGCCCATACCTTTGTCAGGAAAACACTCAAACTGGAACTGACAGAGTAGAAGCACTTTGTCCTTGGGGGCTTTAAGACAAATAAGCTTATGACCATGGAACATAATATAACACAAACTAAACTTAAGTTTATCACAAGTATCCTTTGCTGTATTCAAAGGAGACTGTTTTGACTTTTTTGAGTTGGAAACATCTGCTTCTTTTTTACCCCCAGGTGTCAACAGAGTGTCTGATGAGGAGGTTGTGCCCTGTGATTTTGTATGCTGTCCATGGTCTCTTGGGGACAGCTGAGGAGGAATGTTTTTAAGAGACCTCTTCAAGGCAGTTGGGTTTCTTCCAACCACCTGGCCATCTCGCCACATACTAATAACTCTCTCTTTGGCGGTCATTGGCTTCTTATTTTCAGACTGAATGTTTTGATTCATATTTGTAAATACTGCTTTTTGTACTAATGGATGTTTGCTGCTGGTGTGAGCACTGGCTTTTTGCTTATATTTTGATTCAAAAATTTCTTTACTTTTAAGATGATTTGTTTTCACACTGTTAGAGTTTACTGACTTTTTTGATGTAACAGAATTACACTTTTGCAGGAAAGCATTTTTATTTGCATTGCTGAGGCTCAAAGATGTTGATTTATTTGCACCATTGTTCCTGTCTTCATGATGGGATGGGATGTTTTGATTGACTTTCTTAGCATCAGCCGAAGCACTCAACAAGAAAGCAAGGTTGTCAAAATGAGCTTGCTCTCCACTGACACAGTTTTTTGAAGAGGACACATTTTGCTGCACAATACTTTGTGGATTTGACAAATTTGACTCTGATTGAAAATGGCTTTGGACTGAGCTTTTGGCCTGAGTTTCATTTGAGTCTGCCACATATCTATTGGCAGACTGACTTGGTGCTTCCTCGATTTTGTTACCACCAATAGACTGACGTGCAGCAGTGTGATTTGTAGTAGAGGCTAGTCCAGCTATGTCTGTCCTGTTTTGACCTTTTGATTGTTGATTTGACTGGCCTTTTTTCGCTTTTGCAAGGTTCTCTACTAATTCTTGTTTGATTCTAATAGCTTCTAATGCAGCTTCTCTGGAGGAAGATTTTGCTTTCATAGAATGAGATAAAGCTGAAATACTTGAGAGCTGACTAGTTGAAGTTTGGCTGGTTCTTGCAGCTGTATTCTGCTTAATAGCTGGAGTGGGGGGATTTGGTGTTGCATTATTTGTTGATTGAGCTACTTGTGTGGATATTCCAGAGTCATGATTTCTTGATGAATTCTGACATTTAGATTTTATAGTTGAAACCATATCAGCCACTACACCAGCTTGCATAGCTTCTATATCAGACTGAAAAGATTGCACTGATGATACTGATGGTGGCTGCTGCCACTGCTGAGATCTGCTGACTGAAGTGGTCTTTTTGCCTCTACCTCTACCTCTACCTCTTATTCTAGCAGCAGCACCACCTCTGCCACCTCTAGCTCCGTGACCAACTGATGATTCACGACAATTTTTGGCATTTACTTGAACAAATCCTGATGCAGAAATATGTGATTGGTACAAATCAACCATATTTTGAGAAGGAGCTGTGTTGTTTTGAGCTGCTGAAAAAATATTACTAACAGATCCTGATCTTGAAACATGATGGCCAAAAGAGTTGTTTAATGTGTTAGCATCAGTAGCTTGAGGAGCATTATGTGCAGGGTGCCATGAGGAGGCAGGGTGTGAAGCACTACTTAATCCTTTAGCCGAATATGCCTCTGTTTGTCTCGAAGGGACTTGGCTGTTTAGAATATGCTCCATATTCCTCTGATGAGAATCAAATCTGCCTCTACTCTGATATGTTTGATTTGAATTGGGGAGGGTTTTTTTAGCCAAATGATAATTAGCAGTATTAGGGTGTGATACTGCACTTACATTCTCTATTGTGTGAATGGTGTTAGAAACAGCTGAACTGTATGACGGAGGTTGTGGTAAGTGACTGGTAAAATTTGCCTGAGCGGTAGACATTTGCTGCTGTATATTATATGTTCCCTGATGGGGGTGCTGAATGTGAGCAAGAGGTGGAATATTTGAAAAACTATCTGGGGATGACATCATTCGCTGAGAAAAATGTAAATTATGGTTATATTGATTAGGAGATGGAACACTTGGTGGTCGTTGTGCTGAAAAGTCATTTTGAGTCGATAAGCGTCGAACTTGTTTTATGCCTCGAACATCTGGTGTCAATGGAGGAATCGGTGGATATTGTTGCTGCCCAGGTGACATATGAGGAAGTTGTGGCGTTATTCTGTGCATGGGAGACAAGGATGGTGGATATTGTTGTTGCATTGTTCCATGCATGGATACAGTCTGGTGTTGAGAATTTGACCTTGATTGCTGTATATCAGAGTGCAATGGAGCTGCTTGATGCTGGGTCATAACAGAAGTGGAAGGGGATAATGGAGGCATTTTTTGTTGAGAAGGCATCACTTGCAAAGGAGACATTCTATTTTGATGAGCTGGCGACTGAGATGAGTACATTGTAGCATGAGATTGGGAATGTGCATTTCCAGGTGTGTATGCCATGCTCTGATTGCAAGAAGTAATCTGACTTGCAACAGCATGAAACGAATCCATCTGGTACTGCTGCTCTGAATGTTGCTGTATCATAGGCTGCTGATGGGAATATATGCCTGGCTCAAAGTTTACGATGCCTCCATATGAAAGAGGTGGGGGCATGCAACCATCACTATACATTCCAGGATTTGAAGACTTTTGGCTGCAATTCATTGTTTACACTGTTAAGAGAAAAAAAATATAGCCTGATTAGGTAATTGGATTTAAAAAAAAAAAAAAAAGAAATTCCTTTGTCAAAAAGGGTGTCTTTATAATGTGAATATTTTTTCCCTTTTGTTATACACAGATTAAAAACAATTATTTTTAAGGAATATAGAACACTGATGAATAAAATGATTACATTTTAAAAAATGCGAGTTTGCCTTTAAAAAATTTTGACCTTCTATGTATAAAATGCAAAGGATAATTTAAAATCAGGTCAACACTCAATTAAAAGTCAATTTCTTCCTTTTCTGCCACAAGTAAGGGTGTAAATGTCCCACAAAATGAATGAAGTTGCGGATGTACATGAATCACTTAAAACGAAAACCTTCAAAATAAAACATTTATTTTATGTAAAAAAACTTTCAATTCATATTCTGTACATCATGGCATTTGTATTTGTTCTTTAGGGTTATAATTTAGATTCAGTGATAAAGATCCACTGGTGAGTGAGTGAGAGAGAGAGAGAGAGTCAGCGAGACAGCATTTATAATGCAAGCACTTTTTTGGCTTCTTTGAATTGTGCCAACATGGTGGATCTTGATATAGCTTGCTGATATATAGTTAACTATGAACTTTGCCTGAAAGTCATGAATGTTTCATATGAGCAATTGCCAAAAGGTGGACCCCAAAATAGTGTCACATTTTTCACTGCATTTTGAAAAAAAGAATCTCCAATTACAAAACTGAAAAGCCCATTTGAGAATCAGTGAGGTAATACTCATGCAAAGTTGGATAGCAAGAATAAATCTGTAGACAAAAAATGGTCTGTGTTTCTTCCTTTGGTGGTGAATGAGCTTAATTTGTTGATGGGTGACCACTTTTTTGGTGATTTTGTTATCATAAGATAGTTATGAAAAAAGTTTTTTGGTTAATTTAGACAGCAAGCATGCAACCAAAACTGATTTTGTTAACAAAAAGCAGTTCTTCCTATGCCATTATACTCACAAAACCAAAATTTATGTATTTGATGAGTTCAATTTTTTGAAATAGGGCTTGTAGAAAATCTTTTGCACATAAATATGATCACAGCCCACGTTTTGGCAAACCCTCATTACAAGTCCCAAGCCTCTATCTATTTCTTGATAGAATTTTTTTTCAAAATGTTGCAGTTATTGATATATTTTATTTGCCAAAAGCCGATGAATGAGTCTTGTGGGTGCCATTTTTCTGAGGAAAAAAAATAATTCCACTTTTAACACATGCACACACTATTACATCCTGCTTTTTATTTAAAAAAAAAAAAAAGCGCTGGTCTGGTATTTCCTATTTCATTTTATGATTGCAAAATCTGTTAGACAGAAGTTGACAATGAATATGAATATTCAATATTCAGGTCTGGACTAGATCTGTAAATGCAAAAACTTCATGACACTGAGCTTTAAACCTTGAGCTTAATCTTGAAAATTGATCTATTAGTATTAGTTACCTTTTTGTCAACCATTTCCATAAATAATGTGTCAATTTGCCCCGTTTTATAACAGGCAAAATCAAGCCGCAATCCTAGGACCTAGAAATATGTCACTGTGACTATACTTGTAATTTAAGTCAGGTCATTTTGACCCATAGACATTTTTGTAGCATAGTTTTCGTTATAATCCTGTGTGCTACTTGTCTCTTACTATGTGTGATCAGTACTACAAGCACCCTTTACTATTACTTACTATTCAACTTCATTTCCCTTGATGATGTTACAAGATTTACGTATGGCCTCAGAAACGAGAGTTATCTGCCCTTGTCTTTCTAATTCCTTTAGATTCCATTCTAGATCACTGATTAGGACCCACTAAAATATACACTGGTACTATTTGCAAAGCTGCTTATAATAAACATAATATTAGTAAAATATGGGACAATTTTTTCACCGACCATTAACTGGTACAAAAACTGAACTCTGAGAAAAAAAACATAGTTATTACAATGCAATAAACTGGTTCATTCCATCCCAGTTTCAGGACCCGAAGCTGACACTAGTGACAGAAAAAAGAGCAACCAAGATTCTATTTCAGAAAGGATGTAATGCTATTGAGCTACAAATCGGAAGCTTAGAAAAATGTGATTGTCATGTCAAGTAAACATTCTCATACAAAGATTGTTGTCAACAAGCACAAGAAAGAGTTGCCAGATGGCTTATTACAATGGCACAAAGGGCGGAGTGGACACAAAGGACTTGATAGGGCATACTGTCAGCACTAAAAGTTGATCAAAGAATTAGCCTGTGGTCATCATCTTCCACATCCTATATGTCAGTTCTAAGCTGCCTCAAAAATCCAATGGAAAATTCTTCCAAAACTTGCAGTCGTCAAGAATTTCAACTGGAAATCACCGAAGGACCCATTATTTTAAAAAATTAAAAGGCATCAAAAACTGAAACTACCAAAGCAAACAACCCATTAAAGTACAAGCATGACTCCAACCACCTGTTACTACAAGAGCTCATGCCAACCCTCTTTCTGCCTCCAAAAGAAAGAGATATAAGTATATATGGATCAAAATGACACAACCTGTTACCAAGTTGTATAAATATCTCTCGACTGGTGTATGAGTCAGAACGACCAACCTGTACTTAAAATCAAACAAAGTTGCACTGTTAGGTTTAAAACGTTCCTAATGGATAAATTGCAATTCACTTTTTCAATTAAAGCTGAAGACAACACATTTTATGTTTTGGTGGTTGGTATAGTTACGAGACATTTAGGGGACATGAAACAAATTTGATCATCATACTAGTCTATCAGTCTTTTTTTAGAGGTAATTATTATTAAAGAGTTCATGTAATCAGAATTTATCATTACTCATGACTCAATATTGTTTTGATTTTCACATTGCCTTGGTGGGTAAAAGTGGTAAATTATTAATGCACTTTATGGTTGAGGAACAAGTGCTGGTGTGTAAATTATTAGACTCAAATGCAGGCCTGCCTACTTGAAAATGGTCGAGATATGGATTGGTGAAGAGGGATAGTTGAAGCAAGTTCCTGTTATTTTACACCTCAAGCAAATGTGGATGGCGCTAAAACGAAAATTGCACAGACACTTTGGCACATTATGAGATCTTTCCCACCCTATCTCCATGAATTTGTCTTTTGCTATAGGTTTCGTGACGAGGGCATGTTTCTTGCCATGTTATAGCTGACAATTATCCTCTATAAAAATGTGCTTTGGAGCTGACAATTATTGCCTATATAGTATAAATGTGTTACGAAGGCAAGTAAAGTTATTGTTGAATGTTCCAGTGTAATAATTTACACATCAAAAATAAACGTATATGAGCCTTAATTTACGCACGTAAAATGCACTTTTACCGCCTTAGTGTCTAGCTAGCTTTATTGAAATTTGACTCAATTTCCAAGCATATATTTAGGTAGGTCATATCATGTTCTGTGTTCCACTCGGACCACTGCCAAATGATAAACACAATCAGCATCCATTAGGTAAGGCCTATACAGCATTTATACTAGAATCTAGATATAGATCTAGAATATAATCTAGATTTAGATCTAGATTGACATTAAACTTAAAGCCAATTTATAGATCTATCTAATTTACACAGGCCTGACCCTCATAATGGAATACTTGCCATCTCAAATACCGTAGGATAACAACGAATCTTCGGCTAAATCAGCTTTATGGGGGTCTTTTTTAATCTATAGATGTGTTTCTTGTTCTCTGGACCCAGATCTAGATCTAGATCAAGTAAATAAAACAGGTCTACATTCCTAGTAGGGCTACTCTCTGGAACTCTTCTTCTGTCCTAGGTTACTCTGTTCTGGAATCTTAAGCTGGGCGATACTTTTATCGGCCTTACGTGTGTCGTGGTTTCATCTAGCGCACTGAAACATGTACTCCTTGAGATCATGTTCTCAGGGAATGAATATAACTAGTGAGGTTGGTATTAAAAAAAAAACCTTACCAGGATAAATTTACCGTCACATGCTTGAAAAGAAAATATAGATCTATGCCTTTTGTAGATCTGCGCGATATGATAACTTATAACTTGAGTAGCGTTCTCATTTATAACTTGATTACATGCGGAATCAAAATCGCCCTCTTCTGAAAACAGACATTGTTTTTTATGCCAGTTTTCTAAATTACCATCAGCTACAATCTTTTATTGCGTACGAGCTTTTTAGAGAGCGTTTATCCCAAATTGTTTAACGCTTGAAAAAAGAATTAAATGCGCATTAATAAATTAGAGACTCCATTTTATATTAAAAACTTAACTAGAATGAACAAATACGTCCAAAGCGATTTCTTATGGATCCACTTTGGCACAAACGAAAATAGACTTTTGGAACGATGACGCGACATTGCGAAGTCTCTTTACTTGATTTGCAGGTCCACTGAAAGGAATAGAATGGAAAGAAAATCATACATTTCTTGAGAAAAGATAAACTACAGATTATTGTGGGTTTCTTTACTTTCCTCTTGGCTAAAACCTCATGTGTAGCCATTTCTGTCGCACTAACTCACCCCTCCCATCTCTCCAACCACCCAAACCAAAAGAGTACGATTGACCTAAGCTAAACTTTTCCCTGATCTAATCATTCTGTTCATATCTTTGTCCCTTACAGTTTTCCCTCTTTTGCTGCAGCAATATTGTTGTCGTTAAAATTATTTTTTAATACTTTCTTGGAACTGTATAACGATGCTTACAGCATTTTGAAATTCGGTCAACTCAGTCTAAAGATAGATATACATGTATATAAATTCATATCACTCACCCACAATATTTTTTATTCTTAAATTAAAGGGATTCGTAGGTTGTATTTTTCTTTCTGTTTGTTGTTGACTGAATTTGAATTAAAAGTCAAATATAAATTCACAAGAGTGCTGAATCCTTTTTTAGGCCTTTCCAATGAAACGTGATAACTATTATAATGATTTAAAAATAGGTTATATCATGATCTTCTTCTTCATCACTGTCATTTTCATCATCATCATTCAAACGATTTCAAACTAATGAATGAGTAAGCCGCGACGATGATAATTATGGAATTGTATTGATGAAGGATGGAAGACAGCTTACTGATCAGATTGCGTCTTATCAAGCCGTAGAAATAGGTTGTTTCATCGAGAGGCCGTTAGATTCTTGGTGATGTCCCCTCCATGTCATGGTAGGGGGATTAGAGGAAAAGGGACGACGTGGAGTTAACCTTGTGAACGAAATGAGAGCAATACGCTCAGGAAGAACAGACGATTGCTGCAATTTCTTTTTGGGCTAAGCCTCATTTACTTTTCATAAACGATGATATAATATATTATATTATAATATAATATAATATAACGAAGCTCAGTCCTCTCCCTTTAGATACGATTACATTTCCAATCCGTTCAAGGACGGTATTTAGGGACTATTACAATTCCAGTCCACTCCAGGACTCCTTTAAAAAGTAATTTGTTTTCAGCCCTTTCCAGGACTGCTTTTAAAAGTGGTTTAAATTTCAATCCCTTCCAGGACC
>BLXT01007302.1:1228552-1253483 GCA_019648995.1 Plakobranchus ocellatus | reverse complement strand
ACATGATCTTATTATTACAAATGAAATACAGCCTGTTACAATAGTATATGGTTGAGTATATAATTAAGGTGTAGTAAGGTTTATCTGTGCGCATTGAATTATACTGGCACATTCCTGTGAGACTCTCTAAATTCCTGTGAGTAGAGGTGACTATTCCTGTGAGAACAATTTGGGGTTGGCAGGTCTGCATGATTTTAAAGGGTTGAAAATCTGAAAACCTGCAACATTTAGGATCTGTTGGCCATTACAATTTCAAACAACTGGAAAATCAAATCAGCCAATTCAAAATTCAAATAACGGACATTTAAAATTTTAACTTAACACCACTTTTAGGGAAGGACAGGATGGGGCCTTGGAATCGAGCAAAAATTCTGTGGAATCTATGAACCTGACAGTGACACATGAGAAAAACAAGGCTCATGTTTTCATTTATTGCTACGAAATATTCTAGTGCTGCTCGCAAGTTCACTCAAGCTAGTCTTGCCTTAGTAGATTAATCAGAACTGCTGAAAAATTAGTAGAGAACAAATACCAACTTGAGCAAAGCTAGGTAAGACAATTCAATTTTATAAAAATAAAAGCTCAACCTAATATAATGGTGACCCCCTCCAGAGGTCAAGCAAAATATTGATTTTTTTCCATTGAAAAATAATCCCGACTTTGTGTTCCATAAGTTTAGTTGCTCTACTTTTCTGTATAGCAGTTTTGATTAAAAATGCAGACAGTTATTTTCGTCTAATCACTAACATTTTTTTAAAATCAGTTGTGAAACTTTACCAAAAAAAAAAAAAATAGATTTTTTACTGCTTACTATTTTTTTGTTCTTCCCTGTTGCATCTATTTTAATTTCTTTTTTTTTTAATGCTAACTTTAATTAAAGTCATCAGATATATGTATTTATGATATAAATAACAGATGACATTGCACACATACTTTTAGACATAAATTTTTTTGGGAAGATTCGTTTTTCTTTTATTGCTCAAATCAAAAAGTTTATGCATTTTTTGAGTTTATGGCAAATCAATTCATAAATGTAATAACTCTTTTTGGACATTGCAGTGTTAAAAAAAAAAAAAGACTCAATACATTCTAGATTCTTCAGGTTGCCAAATATGGCATCAGAGTGGATTAAAAATATGCGAAAAAGAGGTAACTTTTTTGTAATCAGAAATGTTGATCATGAAATTCTTTTTTTAAAATAAAAATATTGCAAATCTTGTACATTCCAAACAATTTCATCCTTTTAAAGCCCTCGTTTTCAAGGAAAAGTTGTTACACTCTTCTAAACTGTAGAGGAAGAAAAAGAAATGCAATAGCAATAAAAAAAAAACAAAGAGGAGGATGCAAGAAAAACAATAACCAAAAACAAACACTCTCAACTTTCCATCTTCCCACTTTCACACATTTCTATTCTTTCTCGTAGGAAAAAATGAAATCAAAGAAAAATTGCACACCAAAAATAAGACAAGAGTTGTAAACCTAATCTGACCCTCAACAATTCTCTATGAAATGTCCTTTAAGCATTTACTTTTTCCTTTGAACATGACGTTGATTGTCTATCGTTAATGTTCAGACTGTTCAGCTCTGATGTTCTAGCATTACTTTTAAGTCCATGTCACAATATCAAATAAGGGCATTGTTTAATTTAAAATGTCTTATCATTCTAGAGTATAATCTTAGCTTAAAAAAGAAACAACTCTCAATAGTAATCTTCAAAGGGCATATGCCCATGCCTGCTCCTCTGCCTTGTAAGGCCGAATACTGGGTCCTTCTGCATTGGTCCAAAAACGGAATAAACTGGCCTGCGATAGGTGGAAGTCATATAGTTGGAGAAAGGATAGAGCTTGTCATCCCTGAAGCTCATTTCCCTGATAGCTCGCGCTCTGTGATTCTCTGTGTTGGGAACTCCAGATCTTTTTGGATAAGAAATTTGAAGTAAAAATTTTTTATCTACTTTTCTTCTAATGAAAATTTTAGCTTATGTTTTTCTTAAAAAGTGTACAAAAAATGCCTTGAAACATATTTAAGAATGATTGCATCAAAACAAAGCTATAAATCTCCACCAAAATATGCCATTTAGAAGAAAAATTTATTCTCGTTACTTACTATCGTTGCATATGTAGCAGATTACAAAAAAAAAAAAAAAAAGTTATGGTTCTTTTCTTGCTTAATCTGCAGTACATAAAATGTTATAATGAATTTTTAAAGTTTTTTTCGATCCTTACCGTAGATACTTGTTGTTGTTGATGGGCCAGTCTTTACCTTCACGGGTCCACTTAGGTTGACCTACAACACCCATATGAACACCGTATTCCCATGGCCTTGACAGAGGTTCATGACGATCAGCAATCTGTGGAAGTTCCTCTTGCCGTCTCACTGGATTTCCCCAGTCATACCATTTGTCTGTCCAGTTCTAAAGCAGGGGTTACATGGTCAAAAGAATGGGAGGAAATTATAATGATGAGCATAATTATGTTTTTAAAAAAACTTCATCATTTTTCATTTTTCGTCTGCTTTTTTTAATTGCTGATATTCGATAAAAAAAAAAAGATAGAAAGTTAAAATTAGCAGTATGTGTTACCCTAAGCTATTGTTCTTATTGATACAGTGAGTTTTGAGATCACAGCAGATGAATGGAATCCAGAACTAATTTCTCAATTTATTTTGCTTAACCACGCAATCAACTAAGAAGAAGCACTGAGCAGGTTAAAAAAAAAAAATTGTTTGCACCCTTTCATTTACTCATGAAGCACATTATACAATTAGGGACATCAGAAATGCATCTTGCTTTATAATGATGATGATTTCTGTTAAGTAAAATTAACTTACACCTTGAAATAGGCTTACATTTACGATTTTTGCAAAAACCTTAGGCAAAGTTGTTATTTTTTTTAATCTACCAAGACAAGTGTGCTGAATGGTTCAAGTTACATTAGGTTTGTTTCAGTTATAGTGCTATTAAGCTATTGAGAGTGATCAAGTCGACAAATTGTTGAGCTATTACCACAAAATCAAAAGCCATCTATCTCTTAGCATGGATTTGATTACTGATTGAATTTATTCCCTTTGCTATTTCAAAAATTTATGCTGAGACTGCTTCACAATCATCCTATTTTAGATGTATCATCTTTACAACCTTCTAATTTTTCTCAGTTTAAGCATATAAATGTATTTCTTTAATACTGGTGAGTTTTGTGTAATTTCCATCGTAAGCACTATCGCAACAAAGTCCCAAAAACGATGATTGATATTTGCAAAAGTAAATACAACATTCACACCGGGGCATTGCTACCTGCGTATCTGGATCAGTGATCCCAATCTGTAACCACAGTAGTAGACCTAGCTCTGCCTACAACTTAGATATCCCTCTGCCAACCAAGAGGAATCCCTAAAACTTCACTGTGAGTTATGTACTAATCATATGAACAGACACTGTGTTTAGATGCGTTTTTTATCATGACCTCAATAGTTTTTTTGTTTTTTTTTCAAAATAAGTGTATTTGTATAGTTAATGAAAAAATATTATGAATCTGTGCTTGAAAGTGAGGGAAAATCCTACCTGATATCCTGCTGTTCCTTTCCTTTGTGTATATTTTTCTCCTTCTTCTCTCCTAATAAAACAAAAGAAACAGAAAGACACTGTAAAGCTAAATCTTTTAACGCAAAAACAAGAGAAAATATTTACTCAATGCTTCACCATTAGAAGCTACGCTTGAGAGGAAAATATTATAATCAGTGTTAAATGGAGAAGCTGTTAGATGCAATATTTTGTGATGAAGTTGAAATGCATATATATGCATCGTAATTATGAAATGTGATAATGATTTGCAACCAATAAGCATCAGAATATTTTTCATCTTCATGATAATGCTTGAAAATCATCAGACATCTTTTATCTCTGGTTTTATTTTTACCAAGATAGTTTGGTAATATCTAGATCTAAATTGACTGATCAGCACATTATTTGGAGAAAACATATAACATTTAAACTGGTAATGTTTTGCTTACTGTAAAATATAGGCTAACTACTGTAACATCTGTATCTTTTCCCACAACATGAGGAAGGAAAACTGAATGTAATCATACTTTCGTATATAACTCTGCTTTTGATAATTTGCCCATTAAGTTCTCTGTTCGAAAATTTTTATTAATTTTTATTCAAAATACCTGAACATATCTTGTGATGCTGGATACTTGGGAACCGTTGGTGGCATATTTACCCAGTACGGATACATTGTTTGCGAACGTTTAAAAAACAGAGTGTCTGCCATTTTTGCTCCCACTTGTATTTAGACTTTTGCGAACAAGGAAGCACAATATAATAGACAAAAAGAACTATATATATCTAACAAGTAGATTATTGTTTAAATATAAAGGCTCGATGCAGGCCTTTTGAATAAAGGTTCAATCTATGGCACATCCACTACTTCGGTCAGGTGCGACCGATAGGGCCTTTGCTTGGAAATGGTTCTATGGAAGATCTAAAGAAGCGCTTAGATTTTAGAAAAATGGTTTGATTGGTTGAAAAATATGTTTTCAACAATTTTTCTAATACGCAAAGTCAATAAACGATGGACAATATTTTTTTCAAAGATGATTGTTGCTATAGCAACAGGAAACAGTGATTTTTTCAAATTGTTTTTAAGACCGTAAGCTGCATATCTAGCAACTCGCTGTCATAGTTACGTTTACATTCGCTTACCGTACTTACCAATATAAACATGCGATTATTTTCGTCTAGAAAACAATAATATTGAATTTGATTACGATTTCAAAATAGTATGAGTTTTACGTAGTAATTTCAAAACCAAACGTCAGCGTTGTATACATGAAACGTTCTTTAAATATAGAATTCAATATATCGCTTACGGTCGTTAGTTCATATAAGTGCACCAAAGGTAAGCACACTTCCTCTTCATCTAGGCCTACCTCTGCTATACAGAGTTGTAGATCTATTATTCAACCAGCCTGTTGTGGTGAGAGCATCTAAAATGTCTTCAACAAATATTGCAGCCACACAGTTTTTATCCACTCCTGCAAAATTACCGAAAGAATGGTAAGAACTAGATCTAGTTTTTACATAGACAAATCTAGGCCAAGAATCTACATTTAAAAATCTAAGCAGAATCTTCAATAACCATTTCAGTGTGAAGTCAACTGTTCAGAAAAGGGGAAACATATCTTCTGCTTTTATGCGAGCTTGGCCTACGTCGAAACTTCATAACTTAGCTCAAAAGAAAAAATTTGATCCCATTTTTGTCGAGTGCTTAGGGGTTTATCTTTTTTTTTATTTATTTGTAAGGCCCTATATAGGATCAAAGTATACCGGAGGCAACGCTGATTGTGATAGCTGGCGTAAAGGACGACTTTGACGCAGTTTTTATATTGTGCCCACAAACAAGTAGGCTTGATACTTAGCTTAACAAAGTTTGCATAATCTGGGACTGGCCTCATAGCTTGTGAGGCAATGGTCAGCAGAATTCTCTTTCTCTTATTCAACAGAGCAATTGTCTTACCGCCAGGCAGTAATACAGGAAGGATAGCTCAAACCCATTGATTGGATGAAAGTCACCATCAGCTTGATATACTTTCATGTCAAAGAAGTTAGAGTATTTCCAAAATACTGTAGTTGTGAAGCTGAATACACAAACTGTTGCCTTCAGTATATTTTGACCCATAGATCTACCTATGAACTCTGGTAGCACAAGTAGTGATTTGCATGTCATGGTAGTGTTGGTTTCACTACTTAATTCCATTCTTCAATCACAGAACTCTATGGATTTTGAAAAAGTAGCAGCCTTCCTTTTTTTTCTTTTTTTTTTTTAAATATATTTTTCCCTTGCATTTTCCATCAAATTTTGTAGGCAGCCAAGATTACATGAATGGAAAACCTATCATTGCAGTCATCCAGACGTGGCCAGGGTAAGTGTGTTTTGTTGTTGTTATTTTGTTATTGTTGTTGTTTTGATTAAAAATCAGATGAGGTTTATTTTTTAAGTATAAACTTAAACAGATCTCAAAATATATAATTATTCTTCAAGATCGGTCCCAACATCCAGAGTTGGATGTTGCATGTGACACTTTTGAGAAAAAATAATTTTGAATTTGTTTTTTCCCTCTCTACATGGTTTTTTTTTTTTCAAAAAGATGAAACCCCCATATTGTGACACCTAATTACATCTATAATGATTTTGTACGATTATCAACCTTAATAAACATAGCTTTACGCTATATTGATGAAAATGTTAAAAATGCAGCTTTCAACCTACATGGACTGGATTAGACATTTGAATGTTTTCATTGTCTTCTTATTTTCCTGCATAATTTCCTCCTCCTTACATCATCATTTTTCCTCCCCCCTCCTCCTTTCATCCATTTCTCTCTCTCTCTCTCCTCGTTCTTTACCTACTCCTGCCTATGTATCCCTTATCCTCTTTTTTTCCCCTCCCCTGCCTCCCCTCTTTTTCTTCTCCTCCTCCCTGCCTTCACTCAATAATTATAGATGCAGGGCTATCTAAGTTCTGCTGATTATGCAATTCAGCTTCAGTTATTAGCTGCATGTGATTTTTTTTTCATTGTTCATTTTCCCTTTCTTTTCAACTTTACCTTTCTGATTTTATGTGTAGATTTTTTTTAAATTGGGTTTAATTTGAAAAAGCATTCTTAGTTTATTATTTATTTTTATTTATTAAGTTTCAAATTTACGTTGCCTAATATGATTTTAATTTTATTATCACTTTTCTTTTGCCTTTGTAGGTTGGATGGCGGAAATGGAGCGGAGAACATCCAGACTGGTATGCATGGCGTTCAACATCACGTCATCCTGACTGGTTTAACAGAGAAACAAACCAGATTAGGAGAGGTAAAATATTTTTTTTTTCAAAGCTTAGTCATCATTTGCGTGAATGTTACACAGAAAGATATTTGTTACATGAAATTTAAGGAATTTCTGATTTACAGTAGCATGAAACAAAGTTTTGAAAAGATTGACCTTTACATTTATTAACTAGGTGGAAAAGGAAGCATTTCCTGTACTCTGGTCTTCACTGGTGTATAGGATTGTTTATTTGATTTATATCATTTGCAACTGAGGAGGATAGGCTTGGGGTAGGGAAATATCTTGTTAATATCTAGATGAACTTAGATTTTGCATAGCTAGTGTGATTGGTCTGACATCAAAATACAGTAAGTATAGATTTTTTAAGAATTAACCTGTTTAAAGCAAGAAATGTTCCTGGGAGCAAGAAATCTCCAGAGTTATGCTCTGAGTGAAAATGAATTCTAATATTGTTACATAACTTTGGGAATTTGAATCCATAAATTTCGTTTTACTCAATACTTTAATGAAAATAATTGTATGCGCTAAACATATACTTACTAGAATTTGAATTACATAATTGAGAAATTGTTCATAATAATAAAATATTAATGGATGTAGTAGAAATTTTTTATATTTTTTCTGTAAATAATTGAAAGCTTATATGTTTAATTTTGGTCATTATTTTCACTGCTTTTAATCGATCATCAATCTTGCCTTGCGCTCTTAAAGCCAATTGGAGTCTTTGATGTGTCACCTGGACGAGCTGTACACCAGTCTGCTCCATTTGTTTCCATTGTATGCAAGGGTTTGCGTCTCTGCAAATGGTTTCTCTGTCCATTCTTGTATGTTGTCAGTCCACTCTCTCTTCTACCTGCCTCTCTCCTGCCTCCTTTCACTTTGTCCTAGGGAATTGTCTTTGCACGCCTGCAGGATATGTAGATAACCACATGAGCATGCATATCTAATATATATATGTTATATTGTATTCAAGTTCCCTTTTCTGTGATTCATTTTCCCAGCTGATTACAAAAATGTTAACTGGCATTATGAGAGACCATCTAAACCTACAAGCCGTATCCATGACGATTTTGTGCCCTTCAACAATGAGGTCATGATGAAGGATGTACAGAGATCCATGCCTCACAACAGGGGTTACCGTGGCAACTGGAGTTACCCTGTGCCATTTCCTCAAGAGATTCCCACTCCAAAGTGGGGTCTTTACAACCCACCTCATTATCAGGAGCCAACACGTCTGAATCACTTCCCTCCCATTCGTTATGATGGTCATCAACAGAGAATGCAATAGGTTCTAGGTAGACTGAGCTATAGGCACTGTTTAATGTATAATTATAAGTACTATGATAATTGAACATAGTAATCTTTATTATTATTATTGCGAAAGTTGAACAAGAAGTAAAATGTTTTATTATTTTCTTTAAATTTGCTAGTCTTATTATAAACTACCTTTGACACTAAAAATCTTGTAGATTTTGAGAAGCAGAATCAATGATTTAGTTTTAGTTTTTAGATGACTTAAAAAGAAAAGAGAGATGTTTGTTATTTATTTTGTAAAATGTATGTCACATCTTTTTATGCAGATATCTAGATCATTTCATTTAATAGAATACCATCATATATGTTTTTAAAATATATAAGTTTTGGTGATTCCATGATCGTATTTGTCTCGTTCTAACATAGTTGTATCTATTATTTCTAAAGAGAGTAGATCATAATGAAGAGAGAAGTGCACTAACTAGACATTTATTTTCTGCATTTGAAACAAATGTTTCCCTTCAGAGTAAAAATTAGTTAAAAGATATTAAAAAAACAGTTGCAAAAACTTTCACGATTTTTGTGGTTAACAAGATTGTATAGAAAAGCAAATCCATTTTTGTTGCTTTTTTTTTTTTTTTTGTTTGCTTTGTATTATGATGTTGACAATGAAGAGAAACATTTCATATTGAGTATAGCTTCTGTTTAAGCTTTTTCAAACTTTAGATTATGCATGTATTTCTGTCTTATGCAAAAGAAAACAAGATGCACACATATTTATGTTAAATGCCTTTTGTTAATAAAAGAAAACTCTCTTTTTTTTTCCTTTAAAATTATTTTGAGTGACCTTTTTTCTGCATGATGAAAGACCCATTTTGTTCTTACCAAAATATTTTTTGAGTACTAATATGATTAGGTGTGCATGCCTGCATGTGTTTTGATATCAAATTCTAAGGATAATTGAAAAAAAAATTTCATGATTATTGTGGCAATAAAAATGACAAAGATTGTGTTGTGGAAGTAATGATCAGGATGATTATTTTTGGTTTATTAACTTTATTGCTATTTCTGTTGAGGATTACAGTTGTAATGATAATGATTTTGGTGGGACAAAAACGATGATAACGAGGGTAAAACAAGAGAAAAGCTCTTTTGCTGTTATAAAGAAGCTTTATTAATTCATGTGGAATATTTGGTTTAGAGACTCAAGCATAATAAATCGTATGGATAGCATTTCTTAACTTTTAAAAATGCACTTTGGTATAGTCAGTGGGTAAACAAAATATCTGTAGGCACATTTCAATAGAAGCAAAATGGTTAAAAAAATTATTTTGTGACTTTTTGCAAACACACACACACACACACACAAAATTATGATGCTGGTAATGAAAAAACTTATTTATTTATATTGCACCAAATCACACCCATTTAAAAAAAAAAAAGATATAAATAAATTTATTACCAAGGGGTAAATTCAAGCATTTATGAAAACAAGCAAAAAAAAAAGGCAAAATGTGTTTGATCTTGAATCAAAGATGTAGGAAACTAAAAATAACAAAAGCCAGAAATCAAATGTTATATTTATGCCTAACACATCAAAAGATTGTTTTTTTGTTGTGGGGTTTTTTTTGGGGTTTTTTTTGTGTCATTTTTTGGGCTCACTTGATTGTTTTATATTGTTGTTCTTGAAGGAAAAACAATTACTGTTTCCAAGCAAATGAATCTGTTTTTACAACTCTTTATATTACTAGTTTTTGTCGAAGAGAAAATTTTTAAAGGTTCACAGAGGTTTGTGTACAAAAGAAAGAGCTGTTGTGCAGACCAAAAAAAAAAACTTACCGCCTTTTCTTCCTTTTGAGCAAAGGGAAAAAGACTAATAAAAACATATAATGCATTTTGCCATAACCATGGTTTCTTCAGTGACACAAATATTAGACAGTAAGACAGCTAAAGCACAAAGCAATGGTTTAACATAGGGTATAGACAAGGAATAAATTACATGAGGAAAAGCAGAGATAATTCAAAAGGGCATACTGGCCTATAAAAAAGTATATCCTTTGTTTAGTTACAGCAGTATAAAATTGATCTAAATTTGCTGTCAAGGAAATTATGCACAAATAAAAAGAAAAAGCAAACACAAAAACTGTACGCTTAGTATTGTCAATATGGAATGAAAACCCAATAAGACATCATTCCATGCAATGACAAATTACAAATGACATAATTGGAAACACGTTTTACAGTAAAGGAATTTTTTTTTTTATTTAACTAATGTAGGACACGAACAATTTGCCTGAATATAGAAAAGACAAATAATGTCCCTAGAATCAAAGAGAAAGTAACAAGTTTCACATTTTTGTTAGACACTCTTTCTATTACGCAGTCATGTTTATAAAAACTTTTGACTCATTGTCATGGCTTAATCACAAATATTTATGATATTTCAATGCCCTAAAACAATTATTTGTCTTTGGAAACTCAATATACATCTTTGGATACGTCTGGTTGGGCATCTCACCCTTTCACATCGTTATTATGATAGACAGAAGCATATTTGATTTGTATGTCTTGATGCCAGAGGATGTCAGAAGTTGCAAGTATTTTAAACAATTGCAACAGCCAGAAATTTCTCTCAAAATGAAACTGCATTGAGTAGCTTTGATTCATAAATATGGTATGGGATGTTTAAGCATTAAGATAAAGGATTTTAAAAGATGGAAAAACTCTTTTTTTTTTCTTACAAGCTTTATATGTGACATGTAACACATAACAACTGATCTCACAGCATACAATATTAACAATAGTAATATTCGCAGCCTTCAGAAAGAAATATATCAGAATATATTTAAGTAGTTTAACTATGCTTCTGTTTGCCACATCACAACCAGTCAAAAAATAATAAATATGGCACTTCATGGAATAAAATAGATAAAGGCATAATTAGCTGGCATTTTGAATGTTTCTGAAAAGGGGCATTATAATCAGAGAAAAAATTAATGATATATATTAATATGTATCAATATATATGAAGGCATAAAGGCAAAATGCTAAAAGATATGGTTGATCTAAAATAACTTCGATCATTCTCACCTTTAATTGACAGAGGAATTTTAAACCCTGCATCCAATTTTTTTTTACCAACTAGACACAATAAATAGAACCATCATATAAGACCCTTTGGTAGGAAAACTTGATACAAAATGTTTGAGGTTTTGCATTATTTTAGGAACACACCAGGAGTTACATTATATCGTATTCTTGACACTGCACTGTAATAACTACACAGTGTTTTATTTTATTTCTTTTCACTTATTTGTATTCTTTGGCCTATTTCAATGAACCATTTAAATTAAAATATCTCAACTCGGTCTCTGGCTTTTGTAACAAGTTGTGGCTCTTACAAAATCTAATGTTAAAGAAAAAGCTTTAGATATTTTGAACCAGCTCTCTCAAAAAGACATAAACCTGTAGAGTTCAAATAAATGAATGATCCAAAACCAGTCAAATCACAGATATCAAAAGTTTGGTTTGGCTATTTCCTTCACATGCTTTGACTTGCTTAGCTGACGCTGAGAATCACATGAACCTAAACTCCCTCCATACTATCCATACTAGTATAATGTGATTAACATTTAAGACATTCTAAAAAGCTATTTAAAGAGTGAAAACCACCTTTACAAATAATTTCCTCAAAACTGACTTTTTACAACTTCCTGGTGAAAGAACTGGCCACAAGTCATAATTATATAATTATAATATAAGTCATTAATACTCATGTACTTTATCTAATAAAGCTAACAAAGGTTGCTGTTGCAGTTCTGATTAAGACCTTGCAAGATTTCTCAAATCTTCGGCAAAGCAAGGCAGCTGCAAAAAGTTTGACAAAATCATGGCTGAACATTGATCATGGCAGTCGCATTGTCAACAATCAGGTTTCTCCTGTTGACGCTTCTCAGAAAGTTCACTAGCAGAGCAGACCAGCCTGTTTGATGGCTGAAATAAGTTAAAAGAAAAATGAAAAATAAAGTCACATTGAAGGTCAAAAAAATAGATTTTTTTCTCTGCTATAGAAAGATTTATTAAGCTGGCAAAGCAGACCACCCTCTTTGATGGCTTAAATAAATGAAAAAAAAAAAAGATATAAGCATATTCTTAAAAGTTAAAAATAGATTCTTCGTCTAAAAAAAAAAGAGTTGTATCGATCAATGTAGATTTAATGCCCAAACAAATTATAAATTAAGTGCAATGAAAAAGTAAGACAATCAAAAGCTACTAAAAGTAGCATTTGTCATTTGGAAATGTGTTTTTCTTAATCTTAAAATTGCTTTCCTGAGGAAAACGATCATAAGGTAAATTGTTGGTATAAATGGTGCCAATAGTTTAAACAAGTTAGGTTTTTTACATGGCATGAAAATTTCCTTTTTTTTTTTTTTTTGGACTCATGATTTGAAGAAAGTTGCTTATATTGATTAAAAATTGTTAAGTATAAAATAAAATAAACAAGATGGTGGAAAATGCAAAAGCTACAATTATGAGCCTTGCCTCATACTTTTAAAAGATAAAAATGACAATAGTAAAAGCAGCAGTGCTGGACCTCATTTTCTGGAGAAACTCCTAAATTGATGCTAAAGATATTACTGTACAAAATTGTTTGAAATATCCATTCTCAAAACCACATGGCAGAAATTTATTGGGAAATAATCACAAAAGAATCTAACCTTGCACCACAACCTCGGCCTGTTTCTCCATCAAAATACTCATAAAATAGGACAAGATCTTTCCAATGTGGATCCTTAGCATAGCGCTCATCTCCACCTAAAAATAAATAAATGTTAAAGGTCATTTATTGATGGGTGACATTGACAACAGAAATAACGTCCATAAATTCTTCACTAATCATCACTGTCAACAAAGTGACTCTTCAAAATCTGTTAAAATTACCTTTTGAAATAAAATTTGTTACGCTTCACCTTCAAGCTAAAAGTAAGAATCAATTAAAAATTTTCTTATCTTGCTAACAAAATAAAATTTATGTGCAACTCTGACCTGTAAGAGGCAATAATTAATTTTTATAAATTATATTAAAGGCTATACAGTAGTTACAAATAGTAATCACAAGACAAATTAAACTTTCCTCCTAAAGAAGTTACCAAAAAAAAAGGTAAGTTTAAGTGCTAAACATGATAAAAAAATACACTTTATCTCAAAAAGAAAAAAAAAATGATAAATAATCTTAAAATTTTTATCATTTACCATGGCAGGGTCTGTGGCCATCTTCGTCTGGAAGAACTACATTAGCAAGCCTCCTTGACAACTCCCTGGACACTTCACCTAGTCTCATGTAATTGCCAGATCCTGTAGGACATTCAACCTTCAGGGAGTCTCCAAAGAATGTATCATATCGCTCCAGATTTTCAACTATCATGTAGTTCACTGTTCAATTAATGCAGGGAGAAGAGAATTGTCTTAGCCATTGAGAAAAAATTAATAATGACAAGCATTGTTTCCAGATTTTAAAAAAAATCTTTTTGCATTTAAAGTAAAATTAAAATTGAACAATATCTTTCAAATCCATTGTTCTTGAGATGTAATGTGGAATAAAATTGTATGCAATAGGTCAAGAAAGAAAAATTATACTTTTCGATATAGAGATGCAACTTTTAATTTAGCAAAAAAGGCATAGTCTGAGATGATCTTCTCAAATTTGAACACACAACCCAGTCATCAGTAGAAGACATAGTTCCAGGCTCTTGGGCCCTTTCTAGGCCAAGTCACTAATGTCAGGTTCGAACTGATAACAGAAATGTCCCCTCAGATGTAAGGGCCAGTTCATTAGCTATCTCCTCACCAATATTCCTCCTAGCTAAACTTTTTTCTCTCCTTATAGTAGAAACTACAAAATAACATCTCCAACCAAATGAATAATCAATGTGACCTGCTTTTTAAAATCTGCTTATGTCTGCTCATTTCAGCAGATCCAATAATTTGACAGAGTGGTCTTAAAAAATGAAGAGAACACTGCATTGATGTACTAAAACATACCAAAAATTTGATTATCAGCATCGGCAATAAGTAAACTCCAAGAAATGTTATTGTATAGCCTATAAAAAAATGTATTCTAAAATTCAGATAATCAAACTTCAATGAAAGCAATTTTCTTTCTCACTCACTTGGTAACCAGATAGGTCCCCTCCAGTTGCTGTTACCACCGAACATGTTTGTATGAGATTCACCTGGGTCATATTTCACTGTGTAGGTCTCACTGCCTATGGTGAAAGTGAATGGATGTTTCTCATGGTACTACACTCCATTACGGTTGAGGAATTAAGAAAGAAAAAGGGGGCATCAAATTTAATTCAAACATTTCTTATTGACTAGGTTCATAATTTCTTTACAAATCAATAAAAATACAGCTGAAAAAGAAAAGCAGAGAAAATTATGATAACAATTAACATATATGTTTTTTGTATTGGATTTATCTTATTATTATGACATTTTCCATTGATTTTTTGTTGTTGTTTTTCTTCCTTAGGTGAAGTAGCATTTAGACATTATCCTATCAGTATTTTTTTGCTCATTTATGTAAGTGTGCACATCCACACAACTATGGTACTGCTTTAGAAAAAACACACTATTATCTAGAGTTAATAAAATTAGTGTTTCAGAAATAAAGTTAATCTATAAGTCACTGTTACCTTTGAAAGAGAGCGTATTCCATAAGGTGAGAGGAATTCCTCTTCATCCAAAAGATACTTTAAGATATTGATCAGCTGCTCTTTAGTGACCAAGGAAAGCATTATGGCTTGTTCTTCATGATTTTCCCCAGAACTAGGTGATCGTGCTCGCTGGATGATCTGCAAATAACATCACTCAAAACTATCTTGTAACCCATCCAGAGAAGTGATATGTTAAATTTGAACATTTTTGATTTCTCACTGAGCCTTAACTCTTGTAACAATTGTAATTTTGTTTAAAATTTTGAGATGTTCCCTTTCGGCAAAAAACTTGGTGATTTTTTTTATATTTAACCTAAAAATAATTGTCTTTCTTCTGGAGGAATTAGTGAGGAATTTATAATGAAAGAAAAAGATTAACTAACAAGTTTGCCAGCCATAATTTCTCACAAAGTTTGTGAATGGCACTTAAGACCCTCAAGAACAGTAAGACTGAAAAAAGTTATCACTTCATAGACATTTAGTCTAAGAAACTTAATCTACCTGGAATGCAAAACTGTTTTACTGCTGCTTATTATAAAAATCTATGATACTGGATAAGCCTACTATAGAGAGAGCAGCAGCAGTTGTAGCGGATAAGATAAAAATCAAATCTAAATTAAATTCTAAAACAGTAAACAACTAAAACTAGCATCTATAAACTCACTTTTGTTTTACTAGACAGTCCTTTTCTATTATTCAGAAACCATTGCGTTCTCTCATAAAACCCAGGATGTTTCTTTGACTCAGAGTCCCATAAAACTAAAGAAGAGAACAGTGGCACCTGTGGATAGAATTTTTTTCTTTTGTTTTTTTTTGTGCAAAATTTAGTTATCTAGAAATGTTGGACATTTTAGAGATATTTCAAAACTTGAAGCAGTGAAGGTGTTAAGACTTGAAATGAAAATTGTCATCCTTTTAAATGCAAAAGTGGTAATTCTAAATCTCTATTGATGGGGAAACAAAGGGATTTATTTTCTTTACATTTACAAAGAAGGAATACAAGTCTCGGAAATTTCCCTTATTCTCACTTTCTAAACCGAAGACTTACCATCCCAACCATGGACCTGATTTTGAGAGGGGTGTGCGTGCCGTCATCAGCGATAATGCTGTCATAATAGAACCCATCTTCTTCATCCCACAGCTGAGCAACACCATAGTTGATGGCATCCATGATGTACACAAAATGCTCAAAGAACTTGCTGGCCATGTCAGCGTAGATTTCATCACGCCCTGACAGGATAAGACTGAACTCTACCATGAGCTCACAGAAAAAGGCCATCCAGGCGGTGCCATCTGCCTGTGCTAACCTGCCTCCAGTTGGCAGAGGTTTTGACCGATCAAACACTCCAATATTGTCAAGGCCCAGAAAGCCACCCTGGAAAATGTTGAGTCCTTCTGGATCTTTACGATTAACCCACCTGCACAAAATATAGTTGTTAAAAAAAAAAAAAAAAAAAAGACCACAGCATTTTATAACGGCTGAATTTTAGCAAATAACTGCACAGATGATAGTCCTAGATATTAAGATAATAAGTTTCCATTTACTGGGATTCTCAACTATGCTGAGAAAAAAATAAATGTTATTTAGAATAGAACAAGGACAAAAAAAAAAAAAAAAAAGAAAATTGTTAAAAATCATTAGATAGCAAAAGGTTTCCTTTTCCTTCTCAGCCTCTGTTGCTTTTCCTTTTTTTTTTTTCTTTTTTCTTTTGAGAAAAACACATATAGACGATTCAGAAATAAAATTCTCGAATAAGATTACATGAAATCAACAAAAAAAAAAACATGCACACATTTTCTAGAAACGTAATTTTGATAAAAGCTTATATAGAGAGGGATATATCATATTGAAACACCATAAGCTCTATATTATTAAAGAGCTTATATATATATATATATATATATATATATATATATATATATATATATATATATATATATATATATATATATATACATATATATATAGACCACTTCCATTGTAAATAAATCAGGGAGATATGAAAATTTCATCCCACTCTTTTTATTGTTAAATTAATGGCAACAATCTACATTATCAAGCTTTCTTTTCTATGACTGTGGTCAGAAAAGCTATTTAGTGTAGAGATATGTAACCTACACCTTTGACTGTAAACAACATGTGAAATATGTTTTCAACAAGGATTTGCAGATAATATCACATTACAGGTAGGATTGAGGTGAAAAAAAAAAGGTCAAGTTACTGACCAGGTAAAGTTAAGTGCTAACTTCTGGAAACATCTTGCGAGGAAAACTTTGTCTCTGTTCTCCGAGCAATCACCAGATGCTTTGTAGATTTTTAAAACTGCGTACGCATGGACAGGTGGATTCACATCACTAAAGGCAAACTCATACGCAGGAATCTAGACATGCATGTGAGAAAATCAACGAGAAAAAAACAAACAAAAAAAAAAAGATAAAGTTGTAAGGAGTTTTGTTTTGCTTTTATTTTCATTTAGATTTTTAACATTCTGGTAAGTTCCACAACCTTCCAGAAATTATTGTCATCATTCAAGGATTGCAGCATGATGAGCCAAAACAAAACAGTATTTTTTTGAGGGATTATTTACATCAGTTTAAACATGAAAGAAATATACATCAATTATATAAAAATCACCAGATGACCTGTTCCTTAATCACATGTTTGAAAAAAGTTTATTTTCCTAAAAATCCCACCCAACCCCCTTCTCACCTTTTCCTCCTCTCCCATCATAAGATTTTTCATATATTCCAACTATTTTTTTTTTTATTTACCTATCACTCTTTCTATTTTGCTTCATACATACTAGGTTTTATGTAGGACAAAAGTAACACCACATTGTTTTCAATTTAAAAGTGAAGAAAAAAAAAGGAAAAATAAAACTTCAATTAAAGTATCCAATATCTATTTTCAAATATTTGAAGGGTTTCTTTTCTCATTAAAAAGAAAAAAATTCTAAAAATGTATCAATACATGATCTTGTACTGAAGACTTTCTAATCTTCAACCGTCCTTCCCCACCTACCATCTGTCTTGAAACATACACACATAAAAATGTACCTCAAGGTTGAAAAAATCTCACCTGACCATTTGGATGCATGTACCATTCTCTGAGAAAAAGTAACAACTGCTGCTTGCAGAACTCAATATCAATACTGGCAAATGGAATCATGTGAAACGCCAAGTCCCAACTGGCATACTGGACCAAAAAATGAAAAGGAAAAACAATATATTTACACAAAACAATACAAATTTAAAACTGAAACCAGATTAAAAATATCAACTTATGTTTCCCAAATTACTTTCAAGAGGGAAAAAATTTTTAAACAAATACTCAATTTTTCAGATCACGACTCAGCTTACAATGTGAGATTTTCACTACTTGTCTGCTTTTCACGTTATTCTTGTTCATGCAAAAATTAATGAAGAAAAATTAAATGTACTCTTGTAAAAAATATGACGCCATTAAAAAATGTTATCTAAATATTTAGTAGTCATACGCTTCGTCATAGTTGTGGTAGTGAATCTGGGCAAATTTAATATGGGAGAGAAGCCATGGTTTAGCAATTCCTAGGTTCTGCACTGATATCATATACGGATGGTCACCTTAGGCCAGGTACCTACGCTTTAATTTTGAGGAGCACATACATCTCTAGGAATATCCAATTGATATCTCCTCATCTTATCATTCTCTTCATCTATACATGTTTCTCTTCTTTCTATAATTTTATCTTATTTTATTATTATTTCTTTTTTCTTCACCACACAGTTACTTCAGGAAAAATGATTACCTTCACGCAGAGATGATCATTCTGTAAATCAGGTTAACAATCTTACCCAAGGGTATTCCCACTTGTCTGGCATACTGATAACATCCTTGTTGTAGAGATGCCTCCATTCAGAGTTACGCACCTTTGAGTGGGCGACTGGTGGAGGTGGCTGGCCCTGATCTCCTGACAGCCATTCCTAAGATAAAATTTAAACTTGATCTTTAGGGGACCATACAACGTAAAATAAATATCAAAGAATTTTAAATAAATGAATTGGAAGGGTTTTCAATGTTTAGAGCTAGGATCTTGATTGCCTAGTTAGAGATTTATAACTCTTTGTTGGGTTATGTATATTTCCTAGTTTATTGCCCTCACTTCAAGGAGGTCAGATACTGTAGCCCATGGATAGACATATTGAAAAAATGACATTGATTTAGCAATTCGATGCTTTTTTTGTGCTTTCGATTCATATTTTTCACCACAAACCCCTCGTTTTTTAAATTTAAGATGTCAAATTGCACAGAGGGCCATGAAATTTCTTTAATCACTGTTTATTATCATTCCATTCCAGCTCCTTAAAAATTGAGGGTCGTAATAAACTTCTGCCCTCGACTTTAATGAAAAGGCAACAGTTTTTATGATCTTAAATCTTTGGTCTGAGTGAATTAGAAGGTAAGAAAGAGAAATGGTATGCTGCAAGCTTAAAATTATATATAGCCCATCAATGACCTCTTTCACAATTATGATGAATGTGGGATTGCCCTGATGTAGAGTCACCCTGTGAATGAAATTGCCCTAAAACACCTTACATCAGATACACATCAAAACATTTGTGGTTTACCTCAATCACATAATGATAAAATTGTTTGCTCCACAGAAGGCCAGCATAAGCTTGTCTTGTGACCAGGTATTCTTGAGGATCCTTGCATACAATCACCTGATATACAAAAAAAACCAAAAAAACTCAATTTTATGACAGATAGGTATCATGCAGCATATAAAAGATTTCAAAAGAATCTTAATGAGAACTTTGGGTGCAGAATGAAGTAGCCTGATCAATCCTTTAGTGAGCTCAGTCTTCTGACCTCTATGAGACAAGATCAGGGTCTTGAAAGAGATTTAAAATTCACAATGGTAAGGCAGCGCTTGACGTTTGCTTATAGAGAAAATGTTGAAAAAAAAAAAAAAAAATAAAGCATGCAAGTTAAACAGAAAAATTTGTGAGTTTTATAACAAAAATATCTTTTCTCCACTTTAAATAAAATCAATCTTTCTGAAAAAATGTATGAACCGCCTCTACAGAAAAAAAAATGTCTCCTGGAAATATAATGGGATTGAATGAATTTTACAAAAAAATGGAACATGAAGGAGAAAGGCTTTTCCCCCCTTCTTTTCAAAGTCTTTTTACCATCCTTAGATACTTTTATTTTGGTTGCGAATCTACATATCTTATCACCATTACAGTTAAAAGTTCACACAGGGAAGTTTCTGGGTACATCAAACAATAGTCTAAAATGCTACTTCCAATTCTTTTAGACTGAGCTCAAGACATATGTCCATTTTAGCTGCTCAATGCTAGTTGGTCTCGGGCTTTTCAGTCTTTGATGTGCCTGGCCCTGATGGCCCATAAGGCATTTTCATCTTCCATAACTGTTAACAGTTAGGACTGAGTTTGCTTTGGATTCCCTAGCCTATCAAGAGCTAAAAAACAGGAGATCACATTTTATTGTAGGCAGGGTAAGCCACAAAAATTCTTGGCAGCGCCAAATATTGATGCAAAAGAATATAAATACGTGACAATAAAAACACACCTCATCATAAAACTCGTCTGTCTCCTTTTTCCTCTCAGTGAAAACATTATCAAATCCTGACACAGAGAACATGTCTTCCCGTGGCGGCCCCTGAGATTTTTCATGCAGTCGAACTTTGATGACAAATTCCTCTCCTCCAGGGATCTCTAGGATGTAATGTGCAGCACATTTTGTGCCTTCTTTGGCTGGATTTGCGGCAAAATTTTCTCCTGAAATATGTTAAATATATGAAAATCATCAAACAGCATTCCTCAATCTGTTAAAGAATATTCTGAACATCAGGAAAAGTAGAGAATGAAGCAGGCTAAAAGAGACATTGCTAAAACATTCGCCTAAGATAGGAATTTGAGATAGGTTCATGGTCACATTATGATTATGTCACATAATAATTACTGGAAAAGGGAAACAAGTTTTGCACCTAAATGGGACCAATAAAATTTCTGTCTCATAATGGTACAATTTTGCTTTGAGGTTAGTTGCTCATTTACTCTTGAAGTGAAAAAGAAATAATTAATGTCTTGAGACAAGGCCTAACAAGTCAAAATTTGCATTTTAAATATTCAAATTATTCAAACTGCCAGGAATTTCTTTCTTTTGGCATAACAATGATGAAACCTATATAGAGCTTTACTGATTTCAAGACAAAATAAGGAATTTTTCATTTAAAAAAAAAAAGCATTTTAATAAAAGAAAAAAGAACTTAAAGTTTATTTTTCTCAAATGTACGCAGCATCAAACTCATTAAACTTGGTCTCAAGACTGATGTGATTATCTGAAATGCCGGCATGCTCCACCTTATTTTTAAATTAGAGATTCGCATGTCAATATCTTGTAATTAGTAGGATTTATATTTAAAAAAAAAAAAAAAAAAAGAGAGGAATATAAAACTAAACTGTTTGTTAACTCTTTGTGTCTGGATTTTTTTTCCACATCTGGACGAAGTTTTTTTCCCTGTGCTGTTTTTCTTTCATAATGTTAGCGGCCGCTCGGTCATTCATATTGTTCCGCTCGGAGTTATTGAGTTAAACCATTTTTTTGGAAAATACTATAGATAGAAAGAATTTTCTAATAAGCAATTTGAAAATATGTATATGTTTGTCATGTCTAAGTCACAATTACCAGTCCATAATGGGATCCGTATTAAAGAAATGCTTGCCTTGTATATTCTTTATCTTGAGATTTATTCTTTTAATTTAAAAAAAAAAATTTTATTATATTCATGATTTTATAAATACATTTTGATTAAGGAATTAAATCAATTAGTAAATATTAAATTTTGTCAATGTAGAATAAAACAACTTAGAATTTCTGTTTGCCATTTTTCCCCCAATAATCATTGAAAAATCGTAATCATTAAAAAAAAAGGCATCTTTGAATTTCTTTAGCTCTCCAAAATAATTTGTAAGCAAATATACAATATTATATTTTAAGCACTTTTCAATCAATGTTCTTTTTTATTTTCAGAGATAGAAGTACAAAATCAATTGTTTTGGAAAATTTGCTCATACCCACCAAATAGCAAGGCTCTGTGCATGGCATCTTTAACATAGGGCGAACTATTTTCAAGATGAAATATTCGTTTATAGTTTGTTTCATTCTCTGTGAAAAGCACCTCTGGAGCATCGCCACTCTGATCTGGCCCCAGTTCCCATGTGTACGAGCCTGTAAAAGAGACCCATTATAAATGAAATTAAGGTGAAATGAGTCTTATACTTAATAAGAGTGTGGAGTCTTGATTTTTCTTAGCAGGAGGCATTTAGAAGTGGTTAGCTTTCGCTGTCGTTGCTGCTTTAATTTTGCCATTTTGCAAAACCTAACTACCCAACTGGTGGTGGGTGGACTCAGGCTAGCTGAGAAAAATTTTGTTACCTCAGGCTGAAGATCAGACAAGTCATATCTTATATGGTACATAAACATGCTGTTAATTGCATTGCCGTTCAGCCTGAGATAGTGCCTTGGTATTATTTTAACGGTTTGTACACCCATCATGAAGATTTTCCACTGAGCTGAGTCTGATTGGTATTTTTTTCCAAATGCGTTTTATAGTCTTAGCCACTTGACAAAGCAATAGAAGAAAATCTAAAGGAAAACAAGTATACCTGCAGCTTACACAAGGCTCTGCTCATTTGCAGACAAATTCATCTTAATGTCAATGACCTGCACCTTGTTATGCAAGCAAGGTCACAGCTTTTTATACATTCGGTGTGACTCGAATGACTTAAAAGATATCTTGTTTTTAAAATAAAGGTATTTTAATTTTCTTTTACAAAAAAATCTCATAATTATTTTACGATAGTAAATAATGTCATTTACAAATTTTGTGACCAAATTTTGTTTCACTTTCTTTTCATTCTGTAATAATTTTGGAGTATCAGAAAATAATTGCAGATGTATGGCCATCATGCTGGCTTTGGAAATAAAATTCTGATTTTAATTTTTGAAACAGAATAATGCATTGCATGAGCTTTGAGTCACATGCCTCTTCTTATATTTTTATCTTTAAGAAGCCCATAACTCTATTCTGTACCTAGAGACTTATGTTCAGTTTCGACGATGCCATGCTGTGTTTCTTGCAGACTTGGTTTCTCTGCTACATGTGCCTGAGAAGAAACAGGATGACAAACAAAATAAATAAATTACAAAAAGAATTTTTTTTTCAAATGCTGAATTTACTTCAAGAGCAAAGATCTTTAAATAAATTTTGAATAAAAAGGAAAAACATTTAAATTATCGAAGATAATGCTGGACACATTTGAGTCCTTTGAAAGGAAAAAAAAAATGCAGAGAATTGTTTTGCTCTTTTTATTTAATTTTCCACCTTTTTCACCAAAGAGCTCACAGTTTCACTGAAATATGCAATAAAAGAGTTTATGTCTACAGGCCAATTCTAATGAGTCCGATGTCACAAAAAAATATTTTCTCTTTCTTCTCTTACATGCTTTTAAAAGCATTTCTATCTTAGCACATAATAACAACATCTATATTCAGTTTTCATGATAGCAAAGTTATAACAATTCATCTTCACAGCACATCACAGAATTTAAACACATGTATTCAAAATGTACTTGCGGCTCATTTGGACTATGTAGATAATTGTTTTACGGTTCCTGCTGGAGGAGTTTCTGCTCAGTCCCACTGAATTTTAAAAGCAAAACCCTGTGAAGCTGCTTAATGGAACTATTATTAAGAATTTGAGAAGCATAAGTCAACTGCTTAGTCTTGGTGATGAGAAAATCCTTACATCACACAGCTGCCCCCATGACCACATGTTCCGGAACCAGAGCGTGGGCAACACGTGGATCCTGGCCTTCTCTGTGCCTCTGTTGGAGATTGTGTAGCGGATGAGGATATCCTCTGGATTCTCCTTGCAGAACTCAGCATGGATATCCCAGTAGTTGCCATCATCAAACACACCTGTGTTCGAGAGAGGGAATGATACTTATAATACCAGAAAAGAAGGTAAGCCATGCATGTCACGATTTGTATGGGAGTTCGGGGGAAGTTGGAGGGCAAGGAAGTCAAAATTATCTATAGTTTCAAAAGTAGCCTATAAAATGTGTCAGAGGATAATGCTATATGTAGTTAGAGCAGGGGCATGATAACAGTGTAATGCAACTTGCTCGCTAGTGCTACAGTGGTGATCTTAGCCCCACTCTCTCCCCTCTCTTCCATCCCTTGTTAAAATGGACGTGGCAAAGCTCAAACCAGCCCTATAGAGCGGTTGTCAGGACAGGGAAACTAACCACTGCGCAAACTATTCTCCAATCTGGTTTTTTTCCCCCTGCGTTTAAGACAGAAAAAGAAACCGTGGCAAAGTTACACAAAATTTTTATTGTTTCTTGTCCAGTAAGTTATTTATGTGTATATGTTGTGAAAACACTTTTAAAAATAGGTTTAATAGAAAGGGAAATCAAGAAAAAGTTCGTTTTTCTTTTCCCTTGAATTTACTTTGTCTTGTACTATTTCTGTTACGTCTTTATCTCTTTTTGCACATGTGATATGGATCTGCACGATACCAAGCCCTCTACTTTGCCCTTCACCCCTACCCAGACTCACTTTCTTTTCCCTTTACCTTGTTTTTCTTTCTTCGTTACTGTTCTTGAGCAATCTCCGTTTATTGCCCCTTCTTTCTCCTCCCCTCCCCAAAACCGTTCTATACTCCGTCCGACTTGGCTTCCCTATGTGCATGTTACTTTCAGCCGCTCTCGGTGAAAACAAGTCATTACTCATCACTTTTTTTTTATATCACATTTACATCAGCAAGTTTTATGTGCGATTCATAAAATAACCTTTAGTGTTTATTTGATTTCTTGCTTTTGTAAACTGTCATTTGCTGTAAACTATATAACGGACGATTGACTTTCTCCTCAACATCTTGCAGGTTGCAACTCTTTGCTCTTTCCTCGCCCCTTGTTTTGATAACTAGAACTTTATTGTTCCCATACGTAAAAGAATCAAATTTCACTTTGAAGAAGAAAGGTCAATAAAACATACATTTAATATAAACGGCAAGCCAGGCAGAAAGGGTGTGGGTGTGGGTGTGTG
>BLXT01007302.1:1164321-1223669 GCA_019648995.1 Plakobranchus ocellatus | reverse complement strand
AAAAAAAAAAAAAAAAAAAATTACCTGCATCGAAATGTCAAGTTATGAAAACCAGGTATCTTCCAAAATTTGTACAAGGCTTCTCTTGTTTGACTGGTAAACATATTCACACAATGCCTTCTCAAACAAGGTTTCATGTATTTTTTTTTTATCCTGCAACCCGTGCATAACAAATTGAACTCGACACGTTGGTAGAGGACTCAAATTCGAACCCGCAACGGAAGGGTCCCTGCATATCCCTGAGCGGGTTCGTTAGGCATTATGGGACCGTTACCAACTTTTCCGATTTTGGTTTTCTCCATTGCATTACCGTATAATAATAATTTGTTGTTCCAAATCTTTCTACATCTAAACTTCTCGCCATAATTTTACTAGTATTCCCAGTTCTATTTTATTTTAGGTCTCCTAAGCTTCGCGTGATACAGGTACTTATGAGGAGATAGAGTAGAATTAGTTGCTTTGTAATTTTTACATAATTTAAAGATCCACAATGATATCTAATAAAATTTTACTTCACACAAATTTGCGCTAAGAATTTTTTTTCGGATTTTCTCGTATTTTTTTTTTTATATATATAACTTTCTCACCTCATTCCCCGTCAGGCCGAACAGGCGCTCTTTCAGGATGGGGTCCTTCTCGTTCCAGAGGCACAGTGCCAGACAGAGGCGGCACTCCGAGTCCGTGATGCCCAGGAGACCATCTTCCCCCCACCTGTAGGCTCGGGACCTGGCATCGTCGTGGGGGAAATATTCCCAGCTGGGAGCAGTGGGAGGAGAAAAATCAAAGACAGATGAATACAAACCATAAACATGATATGCTTTAAATGCAAAATGTATGTGGCTTAGCCTAAATGCATTACATACTATATACATGGTGCTCTTTTATCGCGCAAAAAATAGTATGTATGAGAGTCAAAGTCCATCTGATCGGAATATTGTAAGATGTAATTGATAAAACAGCCCGTCCATTGCAACGTGATATCATGCCACAAGCCCTCTCTAGGTCAAGACCTCGGTGGCGGGGGAAGAAGTCGAACCGACCCGTGACATTTCAATGCGGCTTCACTAACCATTGCGCTACCGAGTACCAACATCTAAATGTTATAAAGGGTAAAGATGGGGAAGCAATGTCTGGCTGAAGACGCAGACTGAAATTATATAAAACGGGGCCATATGCAGCGAACTGGGAGTTCCACAGGTAATCGAGGCAGTAGGCCTGGTCGAGGCTAAGTTGGCCGATAAGTGAGGCCGACGGCTGAGAGACTGGTAAATATTATTTTACGTGCGCAAGACAGATATTGTGTTAAAGAGAGAAAGGTTTTTGTATATAACCAGCCTACAAAAAAAGGTGATCCCAGACTTTCTGGCCCTCCGTCAGCCGAGACGCCGGTGGCGTGGCTCGAATCCACGACAGAAGGGTCTCTGCAGATCTCAGGGCGGACTCGCTAGCCGCTGTGCCACCGACGCCTCTAGATAGATAGATAAATATATAGATAGACAGACAGATAGATAGATAGATAGATAGATAGATAGATAGATAGATAGATAGATAGATAAACATACATTCATGCAGACATATCTAGTTAAATAAATTTACATTAAAAAAACTATGAACACTTTCTTTTTATGTTCACTTGCACCTGCAGCAGTCACATGCATTTGTGTAATTATGAAAGATCAGAGCAACAGATCCTGATCTGATTGCACACAAATGTACAACGTACAATGAATATATTAATAAAATTCAATGGAATCCAATAATTATTTAATATAGTTGATACAAAGCGAGATTTCAGCAAAGTTGATTCTTTGCCTCAAGTTAAAATCCTCCAGGACTGGAAGGGGACTAATGAAATTAACTTTTCTTGCTATGTGTTTATTTTTTGACTCTCTCTCTCTCTTAAATTCCAAAATTCATAAATGTATGAATACATGCATGTAGGCATACATTATAACTATGCTATCTAGTCTCTAGACATCCTACAGTCCTAGTATGCTACCATTCTTAGCTCTGCCTTCTGTAACCCCCTCCTTCCGCCCCCCCTTTGTTTTTTCTATTTCTTTTGTAGTTGGAATATGCTATTTCTAGGCTCGGATTTTGGTGAGAGGTGAGAGACAATAGATCGACCTTCACAGTAAGTGGGTCGCAGTCTTGCCATAACCTAGCCTGTCGGTACATTGTTATAGTCTACAGTATAATCATCCACGGGCGTTGTTGTGTAAGCGTGTTAGTGTGTTCATGTATGTTATGTTAAGTCCATAAACCACTCTTCAGATAAAAATAAAATTAAAAACAAAATAATGATAATGGTGCAATCGTTTTAAAACGCAACGTGTATTGCCTGCCCCTCTCCTCCAATGCTGTTTTCGCATTCTCTCTCTCTCTCACTCTCTGGGGAGTCTCTTCGGCCTAATATCAATAGACAGAGGTTGTTAAATACATTGCCTTAAAAATCAATACTAACATTTTTACCTGAAACCTTTGCAACGAAAATTATTTGATGAACTGTTGGTTGACGAGATGTTAAAACCTTTTTTCCTATCTTACATTTTAAATAACCAATGAAGGCTGAAAGATTGATAGGTATGTATAGTCACGCAATTAGCCAAATCATCAGTGGCAGAGCAATAGTTGAGACAGCGAACCAACCAAACAAACACACATTTTTATCTCAACAATCAGCAATAAACTAGGATCTTTGATTTAAGTAGAGACATTAATGTAACTCAGAATTCACGAATCACTATCATTAAAACATGTTTGAACGCAGCCTAAAACATTGTTCACTTTTGACTGGGGGCAAAAGAGACAAATTAGAAGATTAAGAAGAAGAAGAAGAAGAAGAAGAAGAAGAAGAAGAAGAAGAAGAAGAAGAAAAATAGCGTGCAACAAAAGAACTTGCATGCCTAATGCATCAGCGTAAATATCATCATAGCTTATTTAGCTACGACACCAACGATATCATTCACACAGAGGCAACAACATAGATTATTTGGGTAGCCTCGATCCACGTTTATTCAGTGTTCAGCAACTACAACACCTGCAAGGGCAGTAAGAACGTCCGCAAGGCTGGTGATGGTCACACCAAAAAAAACTTCTTGTTTTTTCAAAGGGCCTGACAGTTTTGTGTACATAACAATAGGCCTACCTACAGGCCCTACTATGTCAGCAAGAGCAGAGTCAACATCAACAACGACAGTAGCGGCATCACCAAGAACACCAATATTGCACATTTATTCACCAATTCGTATTATGATGAAGGCTAACATGTAATATAATTAGGACTAGTTTACAAAACCTAAGCAAGCGAGTGATAGAAATGGGCCAAGATAATAAAAGTCCTTTCTTGAATTCTACTATTAAAAAAATGATGGCCAGATTTGCTTCGGGAGCTTGATGAGAAAAGAAAATACCGGCAATCAACTTACCAGTTGCCATCACTAGAGTAATCCTCTCGGACCGTTGACCACTGCCTTTCAGCCATGTAAGGTCCCCATTTCTTCCAGGGCTTGACCCCCTGGGCGTCCTCAGTCAGACGTGCTTGTTCAGCTGCCATTGTCCTTCTCGAGCGGGGGAGCTCTTTCTGAACTAAACAGCAGAAGAGAGCGTGTCTTTCTAGACCAGTAGGTCGCTCTGAATTGATTGAACTAGGGGCCTATCACCGGCAGAGTAAATGTCTACAATAATGTATGTTGGCTCATGTACCGGTATTACTCACTCTTTGATTTTAGATAACACTATGTGGGGAAGATCAATAAAACATTATTCACGCTTTGACTGCTGATGTTTTGCACATTTATTAAAAAACGATAGCATCACCTGCATTGCACTTTTTAACATTTATGCTATCTTATTTTACGGGCTTCTTCATTAATAAGCATTCTACAATAAAATAAACTAGTATAGAGTTCCGTACAATTGACACGCGATCATGTAGTGATGTACACTGTCCTTTTGCAGCTATTCTTGAGTGCAGCCCACAAAACATGCACAAACTAGGCTAAAGGACGCACGCCAGATAACACCGTCTCAAATTACTCATTGATTTTTGCACACACTTTTAAAAACCGAGAGCAAAAAGAGAAAAAAAAAAACAAACAAAAACACTTATATCTTCATAAAACGATCTACATAAATGAAACCTGGGTGGAAAGCCACTAGTTTTCAAATTGTGCATGTAGTGCCCAAAATAATTTTTATTGTTCTCAATATTCTTGAAGATGATAATTATTTTGAGGTCAACGTTCTTGTCAAATGAAAGTAGGTCGCCTGTTCACAGCTGATACGGCAGATGGGGCTTGTTATGGTCTAGACCTGTTGCTTTGTCCTAAATGCCTAGCTGTAGCTTTTGAACTGTTTCTATTACACATTAGCATGTTGCACACTTGTTAAAACCTTACAATGCCGATGATATATACAAGGAAATATAATAATGGCATGGTTGTGTAGCTGTATAAAGCAGCGTGCATCTAGGCTAGTGGTTGCCTAGAAAAATCTCGTAGGCCTGTAGGTTAGCTTATAAACAGAGAAAGTTTATATTTAATTTATATTAAAGGAAAAAAACAAACCGCGGAGAGAACAGTAGGCAGATCACATTCACTCAAGCAATATCAATATATTACTTAATAAATACATAAATAATTATTCCTATTTGCCTGTGAGGGCATGCATGCTGTAGCCGGACAACCAAGAAAAGTTAGAAAGAGTTATGATGAATGTTACCACGCCTAATAATTCAAAGAAACCTATTTTTGTTGTAAAAACTTTGTATTAAGTCCTTAAAGTGTTAAAACCTATCATATAAAGAACTTAAGAAAACTGATTAACATAAGAACAAAACTGGATTAGATAAATTAAGTGCACCTTTTCATAAATTTTCCCACACGAATCTGATTATCTTGACTAACGTTAGTAATGTTACGCCTACACTGCAACAAACGGACACAATTTTTCTTTTCTTTTTTCAAAATAAAATTAATAGCTGGTTGGCAGCGAGTATTTGGCCTAAAGCAGGCGGCGGTATCGGTAGACCTCGTGTTTGAAGACCAGGACCGGCTGAATAATAGGGTAGGGCCTACCGCAACGTTAAACAACTGCAGTGTATTTTGTGGTCAGATGTTGATAAGAATGTTTGTACAGGACTTGAGTCGCTTTCCATCCCACCCCCTCTCTTTCTCTCTGCTCTCCCTCTGCTGTTTGCTTCATTTCACTCTCTTTCCCCCCACTTTACATCTCTGCCTACCTCTTCCTAAAGTTGGGAGGATTCGTTCGAATTCTAGATATGAGAAAAGAGCATGCACAAAACTAGGTTGGAAAAAGAAAACGGGAAGGTTGGCACTAATCCTTTGGCCAATGATGTAAAGTTAGTGTGAAATGTATAATAAAAATGTCATCTAAAAAAAAAAAAAAAGTTGGCTACAGGAAGATAAAGATTGTGCGAAAGGGGCAGAAGAGCTTAGTTTTAACCCTGACCCCATTCTGTCACACATGCCTCTCAGTAATGCGTTACTGAAAGGTTAATATTGGGCTACCCCTACACTGTTAAAGCCACAATAGACTGAAAAAACACTCGACATGATAAAGCTTAGATTGCATAGCTAGCTGAACCCATCAAAAAAGTCCTGCAGGTCTCAGTGCGAGTGCACCAACTACTGAGCCATTAACATCTCATCTCACCAACATCCAAGGTCCTGGTTAATTAGACTCCTTATGCGCCTCCATTCAAACTGACAAACATACTTATAATTCCAATGGACTGAATCAAAATTGTGCACACATTAACAAACTTCTCCGTTTTTAACATAATTCTTATCATCACCACCGCCTTCTTCTTCTTTGCTAATGCATCATCATTATTATAATGTTATCATGATAGTTACACGATGCAATAAATACTATTTAAACCCAAGTACATTTATCCTCAGCCTGTCAAAATCTTCACTTTACAGATAATCACCTGTGGTTTCAAATTTAGTTACCAGCAGGATATTGTTTTCAAATGGGTAACTCCAAGAAAAAAAACCGAACAAAAAATTACTCACACAAATCGACAGTTACGGCATAAGATCAAAGTAATCATACGATTCAGTTTTCCCAATGCTTGAAACAGAAATTCGAAAGTTCAAGTACGGCTTGTCTCGCTTTTCAATAAAACACACTGTGCTAAGCTAATATGTAGGCTAGGTTAAGCTGATGCGAACAAATACTCCAAATGACCGAATTTTTTTTTCCTAAACGCGAATACGCACACGATGTGTGAACGCCATTGATCTCATCACAAAAATTAATGTAATTTAAATGAATTCGAATACTTTCAATTACATTTCAAAAGAAATAAACTTACAGAGCCATAGGTACGATAAGGCCTGCATATGAATGCATCGTTCGAAGATGCTACGTTTTGAGAAATACAAGGTCGTTGTCTGCTATGGTCGCTCGTGTAATGCGTCTCATTACAGCCTTAAGCCTCCCCCCTCCATCTGAAGCAAGGAAAAGGAGAAACAAACACAAGGGTCATGACCCCCCGTGGACGATTCCAAAAGACAGGGTTAGACTTAGAAGTTTGTTTCGTAAGAATTGCACTTTCCCTAGTGCTTTTTTTCACTCGTTTCGCAAGTCCAACGACTTCTCGTTCGCCATCACTTTTGTTTTGGTTCAACATATTTTCAAGGAATAACAGCCAGTTTTGTATTTTGCGGCCAGTTACTATTTTACAAGCAGGTAAATGATTTTCTAAAATAATCTTTATGATTGTGCTCTTTCAAGTTAATTTATCGCGGAAAATGTACTGAGCATCCCGGTGAAATGAGCTAATAGTAAAGGCGAAACCTATTTTCGATAGCACCAAAATCGTCTCAAGCATTGTGCTCTCCAAAGATCGTTCTTAGTGTTAGGTTCAGTTTCTAGATCTAGTCTAAAATCCTTTTTTTTATGATATTGATGCTTGTGGGACAGAGATATGTACATAGATACAGGGCTTATTCGCAGACTGTAAAGGAAATTGATAGTAGTACCCTAAGACTTAGGCTCAGATTGAGCGTGTGGTCTTCATGCTCGAAATAATCAGATGGGTGGTATGCAAAAAAACACCAATCTGCATCTAAAGGTGGCGTTCTTTTTTGTTTCATTCTTTGATGCTTTTTTTATGGTACTCTTGGAGCAGATGGGTCTGCTTTTAGATCTAGCCGCACAAACTTCCTATAAAGAGAGCAACTTATTTTCAGTTACCAACGAAATGATGAGGTCGCAGGCATAAAATTGTTAGATCTAGATCTAGATCTAGACCTAGAAAAAAAAAAACTTAGATATTGTTTGAAAGTAGCACTATTTGCGTTTTAACGTGGCTGTTGGTACTTATGAAGGTAGCTCTAGTTTTTTTTTTACTTGTGAAAAATGTATTGGCCTATTTTTAACACGGGGTATAGGGAGAAATGACTTATATATGATTCTTATGAAATAAATTTTTTTCTCCTAGTTTTTGTAGACCTAATATGCTTCCTCTCCATTTGAACAGGTAGGTGAATCTTGCCATCATGGCGTTCCCCTACACTGTGATTGGGCCAGGTGGGCAGCCGTACATTGTGAGCCAGATACCCATTGTGCAGCAGCCCATAGCCCCACCAATGATTCCAGCACAGCTGGTGCAACAACCAACTCAACAGCAGATCCAACAACAGCAACAGCAACACCAGCTACAGAAGCAGCAGCAGCAGCAACAGCAGCAGAAACTCCCAGATTACATGTCAGAAGACAAACTGCAGGAGAAAGGTAGGCCTATGGGTGGCAAAAAAAAAAAAAAAAAAGTTCCTTTGAGCAAGAACAAACATATCTTGTTGAAAAATATGTAAAACTTTTTTTCAGAAAAAATTACTTTGAGTCTAGGCATAAACCTGCAAATACTTTTTTAACATGTTCTTCTGAAACGGCTAATCATACATGATTATTTCTTAAACAAGAACATTTTTTTTACAACGTTTTATTAAAATGGTTGATCATAATTAATGATTTTTCAAATTCACCATATGGAAACTTTAAAAAGTTTGAAGGGAAGTCCTCATCTCTGTATTATATTATAATAGTTGGTTTATACTTATAATATATAGCGTATTCGCAGAGGCCATAGTTCTAAATTAAGGATCTAGGTCTCATTTTGATTTTGATGCTGAGAGTTTTTTTTTTCTAATAAAATTATTTTCTATTTACTCTACCATAGCAAGAAAATGGCAGCAACTGCAGTCCAAGCGGTATGCAGAGAAGAGGAAATTTGGATTTGTGGACGCTCAGAAAGAGGACATGCCACCAGAGCATGTGCGGAAAATCATCAGAGATCATGGGGACATGACCAACAGAAAGTTCAGACATGATAAACGTGTTTATCTAGGGTAAGTTGAAATGTGTTTGTTGTTTGTTAGTAGTGAGTAGCAAGTACAAGTATGGCAGTCCCAAAAAATAGTCTCAGTTTGGATGTCAAAAGATTCAAATTAAATTGACCATTGATTGCAAGAGGCTTAGAAAAAATGGCCCACTTCCTATGGTAAGGAGTTTTTGTTTCCAACCTTTCTATAAACCCTCTGTGCCCAAAAATTGTCCATCTCTCTATCTTTGATCTCTTATTTTTACAAGATTCAGTTGAGACCAGAATTAGGTTACTTTCCCAAGACAATTTATTTTAATATTTTTTGGTTGATGGGAGAAAATTCATTAATTTGTTTAATGGCTTGGCTTACATGGGATCAGATTCATCACCCAGAGAACACCTTACGTTGAAAACTTTTTGTTTTATTGCCCAAGGTTTTGAGGTTCTGAGATCATCATTTAGGCAGAGAATGAAAGTATCTCTCACAGCATGAAAATACAGATCTAAATCTTGATATTGTGTCTCTCGTTTCCTGTATAGTAATTGTTTTTATTCAGCTGTCCAATGGATAAAAAGTTGGTTTCTTTTACGCCCTGCGAATTGAAGTGAATTATTTCAATTACATCTGATTGATTTCATTTTGAACGTGTGTTTTTGTATTTAATCACGGAAAAACACATATTAAGATTTAAATTTTTAAAACATATTTCAATGGTAAAATGTAATTGTAATATCTTATAAGTATTTTATTGATCTTTGCTCATGAAACAGAGTTAGTGGTATCAGAAATTTTAGGCTGAATGGCTTATCACAAGAATACAAACTAAGATACCTCTTTAAAATGTTGACAGAGCCCTGAAGTACATGCCCCATGCAGTGCTGAAGTTGTTGGAGAATATGCCTATGCCATGGGAGCAGATCCGTGATGTGAAGGTTCTCTATCACATCACTGGTGCCATCACCTTTGTTAATGAGATCCCCTGGGTCATCGAGCCTGTCTACATCTCTCAGTGGGGGTAAGTTTACTGCTGGCAGTTTTTTTTTTTTTCGGTCTAGTGTCTCATTAATGGAAGGAGAGTTACAAAAGGAAAAATTAATTTAAAAGATAGTGAAGTGTTGACTTACCAGTTTACTCACATTATCAGTATGACAATTCATTATGGGAATATATAATGAAAACAGAACTAAATTAAAAATATAAAAAAAAAAATAGTTGAAGAGTCAAATGTGTTTTTTGGTGGCATTTAATTTGGAAAACCACATAACACATGATCATGTCTTTTCAGTTCTTTCGGAACAACTGCTGGTTAAATTCATAGTATATTTTGCTTCCTTTATTTTTTTTACATGATTTGTAAAAATTTTGCTTGTTGGGCTCACCCAAATTTGTATTTTCAGCTCAATGTGGATCCTGCTTAGAAGAGAAAAGCGAGATCGTCGTCACTTTAAGCGCATGCGTTTCCCACCATTTGATGATGAGGAGCCTCCACTTGACTACGCTGATAACGTCATGGAGGTCGAGCCTCTGGAGGCCATTCAGATGGAGATGGATCCAGACGAAGACAAGGCTGTCATGGACTGGTATTACGATCACACGCCACTCATTGATAGCAAGTGAGTTCGAGAGAGAAGGGAAGATTTAAGCGGGGATAAAATGACTATGAAGTTTTCTTTTGTTTTAAATTGCTTCTTAGTGCCTCTCTTTCCATATACTTGGCTATGAGCAAATTTGGTCAAAGCTGCCAGGACTTTTTGCCCTTGATGGTGATGTGAGAACCTCCATGTATTATCATGTTTTTTTTGGTGTAATCTGTTTAATGGCCAAATTCAGTTATCCTCTTTGCTCCATCTATGGGTGTTTGTGGTGAGGATAATAAAGCCAAATTTAGCAGGCATTCTTTGAAAACTCCCAACAATTTGTCCTCAGTGGGCTTGGATTTTTTTGCTAGGCACTTTTGGCTTGACCAGAAACACCCAATTTTTTTTACTCACAATTTATTTTCTCAACAGAAACTCTCAGAATTTCTGACTGTTTGTCTGTAATGACAATGACCATCACATGAGCTATGCTAAAAAATAAAAGCAATTCATTATTGGTTGTAATGGTTTTAATTATTTTAATTGTTTATCCAAGGCATGTGAACGGAACAACCTACAGACGTTGGAACCTGACACTGCCCATCATGTCTGTCCTGTACCGTATGGCCAATCAGCTGCTTACCGATCTGGTGGATGGAAACTACTTCTACTTGTTCGACCTCAAGTCTTTCTTCACAGCCAAGGCCCTTAATCTGGCCATCCCAGGTGGGCCAAAGTTTGAGCCTTTGGTCAAGGACAAAGAGCTACAGTGAGTAAATGCCTTTTAGATGCAAACTTTAATGAGTTGTTTGAATATCAGAGTTATATCCATACCTCGTTAGAATAATTTGTTCTATCTCTTCACCAAAGATAGTGGCCTGGATGTTTGTGATGTGGTCTGGAAAACAAAAGAAAAGAGATTTTGTTGTAGTAATCAGAATATGAAAAAAAAATTTTTTTCTTTGTTTAAATATGAATGTAATATCAATGAAGACCTAGGATTTTCATAGATAAAGGAATATAAACAGTTGCACAGCTTCATAAAACTAATAAGTGAATATGTTTCTTTCTCCTCCGTACCTCAGGGATGAAGATTGGAATGAGTTCAATGACATCAACAAGATCATCATCCGTCAGCCGGTGAGGACTGAGTACAGGATTGCCTTCCCCTATCTCTACAACAACCTGCCCTTCCAGGTGCACCTCTCCTGGTAAGTTTATCACTTGTCTCTGGAAGCAAGCAGTTCATAAATGTTTTTGTTTCATGTTATGGAATGAAACTATTTACTTACATCATTGTGCGTCGAAGACGAAATTTCTCATGTGTATAAGATTTTAGAATTGGCTTAAGATGAGCCAGATGCTGTTGCATATAATGTTTTTGAAGAAAAACATTGTAAAATTTTTTTTCCCGTTTAACATTCTTTTAAAATTATTTTCAGCGCTTACATATTTAACCTCAATCAACGTACCTGTATTTTGTTTTCACTGTCGGAACTCTTACAGAATTTCATTTTAGACGATATTAATGTTCTGGAAAAAAAAAGGGTTGTGGACTGATCTTGAGATTTTTTTTCTTCTATAAAAGTGCAGCCCTAAAAATGTATGAATGTTAGAGTCCTTTACTTTGAGCAAATAGTAGGTTAAAAGTGAAGTTCAGTAATCGCAAAAATAGATTACAGTACAACATGATTTCATATTTTTAAAATTCTGATGAAACTGTTGTTAAAATATTTGTGTAGCAGTATCACAAAATGAGTCAAGTTACAGGTCTGGGTAACTGAGATCGACTCAAAATATTAAAGGAAAGAAGTAAAAATTGCCCATGCTTTAAGTAAAGAAATGCTATAGCATGTCTATAGAGAAGTGAGTAGTTTTCACCTCTCTCATTAATGGTTTTCAGTAAAAGTCAATCACCTCAACTTAACTCATTTTGTGGGACAGCTACACATTTTTTCTGCTTTGTCTTTTTCCAGCTATAAGTTTGGGATTTGGATCACACCTGGCAGGTGTCCATAAAATCATTTGTGTTTCTTCCAAATCAATTAGGTACCATGAACCCAACGTCGTGTTCATCAAAACAGAAGATCCAGACCTGCCAGCCTTCTATTTTGACCCTCTCATCAACCCAATCTCACACAGGCAGGCCTCAAAGGTACTTTTCTTTGTGTGGTAAGGTAGAGGATTGAGGCATGTGCTTGCCTCCGAGCTTGTGTTATCTGATTGAGCGAATGGAGATTCATGTATGTGTGGAAGAATTCTGCAGTTTGGATCTTACCAACTCACAGAATGCAGACATTGAAATAGCCAGCAGGATTGAGTGTCAGGTTTATCTGGCACACTGCCTCTTTTTTTTTTTAATTCAATTTATTTTATGAAGGGGGAGGAAGAGAAGCCAACTTTGTTTTTTTTTTTTCTTCTTTTAAAAAAGAATTCTTAAAAAATAAAAGAAAGAATAGTTGAAACTATAAAATTTATGATTAGCACCTTTATTTTTAGAAGAATAAAGGTTCATATTTTGTGTGTGTGTGTGTGTGGTTTTTTTATTTGTTTGTTTTTGGTGTTACTTTTTTGTTCCTCACATCTCTGTGCAGGTTCCAGAACCTGTTCCAGATGACGATGAAGAGTTTGAGCTGCCGGAGTTTGTACAGCCATTCTTGCAGGACACACCCCTCTACACCGACAACACAGCCAATGGCATTGCTCTACTGTGGGCGCCTCGTCCTTTTAATCTACGTTCTGGTCGAACTCGCCGAGCTATTGATGTACCTCTGGTGAAGAACTGGTGAGTCTATTTCTGTGATCTCCAATTGCGAATTTGGTGGTGCAGAGGATAGCAAACTGACTCTGAGATTGGCAATGTTGCAGTTTCAAATCTGCTTTTGGCACTCTGACATCTAAGGCAAAAAAGCTTGAGATCATGTAGCCATGGATGTGCTGTATGAGACAAACAATTAGCGTCTTTGATTTTATAATGGTTATAGGTCTTATTTTTTTTCAGCTTTTAACTATTGAATGATGATGTAACTTGTTTTGGCAAACCTGTCCACAAATAATCCACAATGTTAAATCTTAATTTCAGTCAAGTCTGTTTAGATAACAGGTTTGAAAAAATGAAAATGATCTATTTGTTCAGCTGTATTCATTGTTATTTACATTCTTGCAGTTTAAATAATATTGTAGTGATTAGTTGTGAGCTGAAGTCCAAATGTAATATACATTAAATGTTCTTTGTCCAACACGCTTTTGCTCTTTATAGGATAGGAAAATTACATATGTTTACAGTAAGTAGCAAACAATCTACAAAAAAAGTTATTTTTTTATTTCTTTGCAATAGGAACATTCCTGTCCTGTATGGTAATGCATTCATCTTTGTTAATGTTTCCAGGTACCGAGAACATTGCCCTGCAGGCATGCCTGTGAAGGTAAGAGTGTCCTACCAAAAACTGCTCAAGTATTACGTGCTGAACGCTCTCAAACACAGACCTCCCAAGGCACAGAAGAAACGGTGAGGGATTTCTTTGGGCTGTTATAAAACAATTTGGCAAAGAAACAAAGAGTTTCATCTTCACATTAGTTGGGTATAGTTGGCACAGTGGCTAATAAACCAGATTGTCTCATAGGTTAAAAAAAAAATTTTTTTCACACATATTCATGCAACATCAACCATTCAAAAGTTTAGCACTTGCTAATTATGTTCTATGCCCTTTTAATCTGTGTATTTCATCAATGTAAACTCTTAGAATTTGTAAATGACCCGTGACTCTCGCGAAAGAGAATAATTTGAAGTAAGAGGGGATAGCATGGAATTTTAAAATCTGGTTTTGTGTCCAACATGTAAAAATAATAACTCTTGTCTTGTGCAGCTACCTGTTCCGCTCCTTCAAAGCCACCAAGTTTTTCCAGACGACACAGCTGGACTGGCTCGAGGTGGGCCTGCAGGTGTGTAGGCAGGGCTACAACATGCTGAACCTGCTCATCCATCGCAAGAACCTTAACTACCTCCATCTGGACTACAACTTCAACCTCAAGCCTGTGAAGACTCTCACGACCAAGGTTAGTTTTTGGAGGGGGGGGATAGAAACGTGTAGCATAATTGCTTTGAGCATTCAAATTTTCCTTAGTCCAGCTATCAGTGAGAAATATAATGTCTATTAAGAGAGTATGTTAGAAAGATTAGTCATTGAGAAAGTTTTAAAAGTTAAGTTTTGTTTGTTTGTTTGTTTTTTTTTTTAATGAATTTTTTCCCGCCTTGTTGACAACATGCTGTCTCTAGCAATGCAGTCATAAAACCTGAGAATATTTTGTTATGGATAAGTGCTGCATGACACAAACAAATCAAGATGCACAGTTTAGAGTGTGGTACTCTTTGCTTTTGTATTAATTTAAAAAGTGAAAAAAGAATATTAGCATAATTCAGTAGTTTTCTTCCAGTGCCTCTGAATTTGCATGCATTTTCTTCTTTCAGGAGAGAAAGAAGTCCCGATTTGGCAATGCCTTTCACCTGTGTCGAGAAATCCTGAGGCTGTCGAAGCTGATCATTGATAGCCATGTACAGTACAGGCTGGGGAATGTGGATGCTTACCAGGTAAAACTCACATGAAACAAGCACAGTATCAAGTTAAAAAAAATCATATGAAGTGATGGCAATGCATTAATATACTTATCACAGGGAAAACTTGATTCATGAAGTTCTTCTTTTGAGCTGGAAAAAATATGAATTTCTAGTATTTCAATTGTAACTTCTGAATTCTGATTATTGATAAAGTACTAATCAAGTGTTGAAGAATGGAAAATTGAAAGAATGAATTTGTTAGCAATTTCATGACAAACATTTGTTTGTCTGTTTGTTTTTAAATGAATTTTTCGCACCTTGTTGACAACATGCTGTCTCTAGCAACCAGTCATAAAACTTTAGAATATTTTGTTATGGATAAGTTTAGAAATGTATATTTTTTTGTTTTTCTTAATGTTGTTTATAGGTCTAAGATGGTGCTTGTCTTTTCCTATATATACAAAGAAACCTTTTTGCACACTTACATCTCTTTGCCCAATTCATACCTGACCTCAACTCTTCCTCTTTCTCTCTCTCATGTTTAGCTTGCTGATGGTCTACAGTACATATTTGCCCACGTGGGTCAGCTGACAGGCATGTACCGTTACAAGTACAAGCTCATGAGGCAGATCCGCATGTGCAAGGATCTCAAGCATCTCATATACTACAGATTTAACACTGTAAGTCATGACTCCACTCTTTATATATGTTGGGTATTTTTGAATAGTTTTTATACAGCACTCAGCTACTATTCTGCTGTAGCCAAAGGAAGAGCAGTAGCATCCACAGACTGCAATTCATTTGGCTAAAGCAATGCCGAGGTGGTAAGAAGTACAGTAGAGCAGAAAAGTGTACGTTACAAATCATAACATCCATAAGTTCTAAATTAACATCATGTACTTTTACAAAATTAAAAAAAAATATAAAATGTGCATTTTGAGGGAGGAAAAATCTAATTCAATCATTTTTTTTTTTTTTTTTTTGCTTATTAAATATCACTCTTGAAAATATTGAGTGGTGGCTTTTCAAAAACATTGAACAAAAGCAACATAGTCTAATTTTGGATGAAAATTTTCTTTGTTCATATTTAGGGGCCAGTGGGGAAAGGTCCAGGCTGTGGCTTCTGGGCACCAGGCTGGCGTGTGTGGATGTTCTTCATGCGGGGTATCACTCCCCTGCTGGAGCGCTGGCTGGGCAACCTGCTGTCTCGGCAGTTTGAGGGTCGGCACAGCAAGGGCGTGGCTAAGACAGTCACCAAACAGAGAGTGGAGAGTCATTTTGATCTTGAGCTCAGAGCTGCTGTGAGTTGTTCCACTCATAAATGCAATATAAAGCAAGCTGTGTTTTTACTTTCCGCTGGTTTGTTCTTTGTTTCTATGTCTGAGTTTTAATCATTTTAAAAGGGTTATCTTATCTCTACATTTTGTAAAGTTTCTATTGATCAAAATTATCTTTAGTACTGTTAGACATGACTTGAATTAAATTTCTGACATTCAGTCAAAGTAAGGTATCGGCCTCGCTGTTGGTTCCTTAAAGTATTTGTGAACATTGCAACAATGACTTTTTTTGTTTCTAGAACTTCATTTGTATATTGCCCTTTTTTCTAATTTTTTTCCTCTCTTTGTGTGTTTCTTTCTCATCTGATAATTTTAAGTATTTTAGAATTAATTGGTAAAGACACATTTTGATATGAATTTCCTTTGCTTGTAATGAAGTGAAAATAAGAATAAAGGTTCTCAAGCTGCTAGACTGAGGTGAGCTTTTATAGATTACAGATATATAGAATTCAAACTTCTGTTGACCTGTGTGTGTGTGTTTTTGTGTGTTTTGGCTGCAGGTGATGCATGACATCCTGGACATGATGCCTGAAGGAATCAAGCAGAACAAAGCCAGGACTATCCTGCAGCATCTGTCCGAGGCATGGAGGTGCTGGAAAGCCAACATCCCTTGGAAGGTAAAGCTTGTAGACAACACTATAGGTCATTGCAACACATGCAAGCTAAGTTAACTAACATAGTTTATTTGGGTGTAATGCGAAAATTACTGTTTTCATGAAAGCGGTCTGAAGCAGATTACTGAGATAAGAGATTTTCTTTTATATAAACTCTGCCCACAACTATTCTGTTTCATTAGTCAATTAATTTGGAAGGAACTGAACACCTCATTAGCCTTAACTATTAAACAGTTTTTTTTTTATCTTAGGCCCTATTGTTGTTTGTAAAAAAGAGCTTTCTGTTCCCTTCAATTTGATGTAAAATGTATTGGTACTGCTGTTTGCAGTAAATACCAAACAAGAGTATCTAAACATAAATGATAAGTTAAAAAGCGACATGAGGGAGACCTATTGAAAGCAAAAGAAAAACTGAGCAGTCAAAGTTTAACTCTCTTTTCAGGGATACCAGTTTTCCAATTTTAACAAGATTTCTGACTTTTTGCCTTATTTTTATTACTTAAAAGTCAATTATACTTTAAATACAGCTTTGAGTAAACGTTTTATTACTACACAAGTTTCCTGCTTTTTTGTCAGAGGCCACTGGCATCCCTGTCTTTTAGCTTTACTCGAAATATTTTTGTAAAAATTATTGGAGTTAATCATATCCATTACCATAGCACTATTGATTTGTGATGTGTTTTCAGGTGCCTGGCTTGCCCATCCCCATTGAGAACATGATTTTGCGTTATGTGAAAGCCAAGGCTGACTGGTGGACCAACACAGCCCACTACAACAGGGAGAGAATCCGTCGAGGAGCAACTGTAGACAAGACTGTGTGCAAGAAAAACCTGGGCCGACTAACACGTTTGTACCTGAAGGTAAAATGCCCTTCCCAGCTATAAGGTACAGAGAAATATCTTCCTCAAACTGCAAATGGCTTTTCAAGTTTTTCTAGAATGCCCTAGTTATACTGCCCACTAGATTTAAAAAAAAATTTCAAGCAGATTTTCTTATTTCGAGTGAATGTACCATGCTGTTGTGTTTAGTCCAGCAGGCCTTGAGCTGGTGCTCTTTAGCCTTATGCCATATTGTTAGTGGGGTCTCTTTAAGTTTTGATTGATTACTATAGAACGTCCTGCCAATGTTGGCATTAGAAGGAAGTTGAACCAGATGTCTTGAAAGAGCAAAAGCAGGCGTATAAGTGGCTTCTGTTGAGCTATACTGTTGAGTATACTGAGTTCACAATTTTGGCTCAGCACAGTGTCTTTATGTTTAATAATAAAAAGAAAAAAGAGAAAGAAGGGAGACTCTGGTATCATTCTCTTTAGTTTTCTATTTTCTTGAGCAGTATTATTGCGGAAACCAAGCTGATCTGTCACATAAATTTATTAAGTTTGTTAATTGTAGGAAGTTGTTCCTGCTTTAAAAAAAAAAATTGCCCACTGCTTTTAAATCAAGACTTGCAAAATTATTGTTCTTGTCTTCACTAAGTCACTTGATTCTTTTCCTGTGCCTGCAGGCTGAGCAAGAGCGTCAGCACAACTACCTGAAGGATGGTCCATACATCACAGCAGAAGAGGCAGTGGCTATCTACACCACCATGGTGCATTGGCTGGAGAGTCGCAGGTTCTCCCCGATCCCCTTCCCTCCCCTGTCCTACAAGCATGACACCAAACTGCTCATCCTTGCCCTGGAGAGGCTGAAAGAAGCGTACAGGTGAGACCGTGATGCTTTGTGTAGAAGTGAAGAACTCAAGAATGGGAATAGCTACTGAGTTTACTCTTGTATGTATGGAAGGAAAAATAAGCTTAGTGTTAAAAGTATATCTGGAATGCCAGGAGAGGAGAAACAAAAAAAATTTCTGTACCTTTTTTAGACATCAGCTACCTTAAACCTCAATGTAGGTTTTGAAAATAGAGTTCTTCAAATCTGAAAGCATTGCTGATGATCTAATTTAAAAAAATGCCAAGATGCAATGCAAATAACATGAAAAGAACCAAACTAAAGACTTCCTCAATATTTTCATTACATTTTTCCTTGTTGATGCAAATGAAACAAAAAAAAAAATCCACGCAAGAATGTTTATTCCCACTGAAAGGACATTACATATACAGTATGAATCCCCCCCCTCCCCCCCCCCGTTTTAAAAAAGAAAAGAGCCAATAGAATATACAAGTTGTCAGAATAAAAGGCTCCTTAGTGAGAGCAACTTTTGAGTAGGCAAAACTCTTATTAGTTTTTATAAGGAATATTTTGTGTGCTTGCCTTATGTATTGGCATATCGTTGACGACATAGAATTCTGCTCTTAAATATATCATGAAGCCAATTAATAGTTTTAGACAATTAAAAGATAATATAAGATAATTCTATCGAATGAGAAATCTTATTAGTGTAAGCAGCTTTTTTTTTCAAAGAGATGTATTTATAAAATATCTTGAACAATTGAAATATACTTAAAAGGCTACAGCTTTTTTAAAAAGCCCTCACTGTTTTCTTTGCCAGTGTGAAGAGTAGGCTGAATCAGTCACAGAGAGAGGAGCTGGGCCTCATTGAGCAGGCTTTTGACAATCCTCACGAAGCTCTCTCTAGAATCAAGCGTCACCTGCTCACACAGAGAACTTTCAAAGAGGTATACTTCAAATTTTGTTTTTAAAATTATGTCTTGTCTTGTTTTATCCTTCGATTTGACATTTGAACTTCCTTTGTGGTGTTGATGCAATCCAGGCACAATGAATGAATTTGGGTTCAGGCCATCGCATAACTGTATGTGCACTCTAACTGGTATGCTTTCTGAGCAGCAAAAAAAGTTAATGGAGAAAGTGTAGGCAAACTCTTACACAATAGTGTGCCAAGCTGAAAATGTAATCTAGCTTCGGGGAGTTATGGTGGCTCAGGGGTTAGTAAACAGTGTGAAAGATCTAGAAGCTTTTCTTTTACAAGTTGGTGTCACTCCTAAGAAGTGTCAAAATATTTAAGAGAACAAGTAGTTTACAGTCTGCAGGACTCAAAAAAATCAAATCAACCCTAACAGTTGTGGCTATGTGAGGGGCATATGCTGCCGTAGCAAATTAAAGAGCAGTATTGCCATAGCCTTTACACTGAGGATACTGCTCTTCAATTTGCTATGGCAGGATATTTCTTAACCTTGTGTAATATTTTGTTGTTGTTGCACATCAACAGGTGGGCATAGAGTTCATGGACCTGTACAGCCACCTGATCCCAGTGTATGACGTGGAGCCCCTGGAGAAGATCACAGACGCATACCTGGACCAGTATCTGTGGTACGAGGCAGACAAGCGCCGGTTGTTCCCTCCCTGGATCAAACCCTCCGACTCAGAGCCTCCACCACTGCTTGCTTACAAGTGGTGTCAAGGTGGGTCTCTCATTCTGTGTCTTGCCGACCGCCATTGTGGTCTCATTCTACTTTTTGTTAAATACATTTAATATAGTAGTCGATAGTTGATATACTGTTCAGGATATATATTCATTTGGCTTTGTTTTTTTTAACGATACTTTAGGAATAGACAGTGAAAGTGAATTATTTTTTTAAAACTTTGAATAGTTTTCAAAATATTCAAATGCTCATGTCTTTGCTATTCATCGTTTTACCCCTGGGTTAGTTTCACTTTTTGATGAGACTACAGAATCTTGTTTAAAAAGAAATAGGCCTACATATAACACTTTATAAAGTTTAAAGCTATAGTTTCCAGTGTTAAAATCATTTTCAATTTATTTTGCTGTAATCCAATGGTTTATTTAAATTTAAGAGAGGATACAAAGTTTGTTTTTTGCCAGCGCTCATTGCCTGTGTAATAAAATTATGTTCATGTATTACCATGCTGTTCAGGTATCAACAACCTGCAGGATGTGTGGGACACAGCCGAGGGTGAGTGTAATGTCATGATGGAGTCCAGCTTTGAGAAGATGTATGAGAAGATTGACTTGACCCTGCTCAACAGGCTGCTGCGTCTTATCGTTGATCACAACATTGCTGATTACATGACTGCCAAGAACAATGTGGTCATCAACTACAAGGTACAGTTTCCTACCCTATTAATTTTCCTTCCAAAATCTGTCACCTCTAGACTTGGAAGCAAAGAGTGTGGATAAAATACTGGCTACATTTGGAAAACTTACCAAGTTTTAGTAACATGTAACTGATTCCTTTAATTTTTAATTTTTTTTCTTACAAAAAAAAAAAAAACTTTTCTTCTAAAAAAAAATACTGCCTCCTGATGAAGCATTTACGAAAAGTTAAATTATCTACTAAGTCTTTCAATTTTTGAAAGGTGGTATGTGTTGTACTTCAAATTTGGCTGTGAGTATAGAAAATCAATATGATTGATGTGTTAGATTTTTCTTTGAGATCAAAGCTATATGGTGCATCTAGGCTGATGAGTCTCAAGCAAAAAAAAAAAACAAAGGTGAGGTTTTTGTTATAAATAGAAATGCCTTTAACAATTCGGTTTAGTCTGTTCTTTTGATTTGAGGGGGGTAAAAATTGATAACAGTTTGCATTTTTTTGCTTGTCTGTTTGCAGGACATGAACCACACCAACTCGTATGGCATCATCCGTGGCCTGCAGTTCTCCTCCTTCATTGTCCAGTACTATGGACTGGTCTTGGACCTTCTGGTTCTGGGTCTGCATCGTGCCAGTGAGATGGCTGGTCCACCACAACTGCCCAATGAGTTCCTCACATTCCAGGTAACAGTTTTCTTCTTTAAAACATCATTTTGCATGTCCTTGTCCAGTCAAATGTTTTAAGATTTGTGATTTCAGTGAAAAGCTGTCAGTTTTCATGAAAACATTGATACAAGTGCATTTTGTAAAGCAATAGTCCCTGAAATCATTGATACATGACTAGGTATATCACAATCAATCAATTAATTAACTTTGTTTTAACTTGTATGCTTAGGAAAAAAAATTGTAATAATGTTTCTAAACTTTTCACCTTTTCACTTTGAAACTACAGAATGTGGCATCAGAGCAGGCTCATCCGATCAGGCTGTATTCCCGCTACATCGACCGCATACACATTTTCTTCAGGTAATTCTTTTGTTGTTTTGTGAACAGCAGTGCAACAAGGAAATATAAAATATTCCAAGCAACTAGTCTGATTATTAACATCAGTACATTAAAAAAAAATATTGTGAATCATTCAAAGTTACTCAGTTTTATTAGCTAAAAAATCCACAGCTGAGAGCACACAATGGGCATGGTGAAAGAGAAACACACAACATTTTAAACATATGTTACAGATTACGGTAAAAAGTCACCTCAAACCGGACTTATAAAATTTTGTGATTTATTTATTTATTTTTTTTTGTCACACTTTCAAGCAAATTTTATTTTACAATAACCATGAGTCTTTGGATTGTTGTACTTGTGTGCAGGTTTACAGCAGAGGAAGCTCGTGACCTGATCCAGCGGTATCTGACGGAGCATCCTGACCCCAATAATGAGAACATTGTGGGCTACAACAACAAGAAGTGCTGGCCCAGAGACTCTCGCATGCGCCTCATGAAGCATGACGTCAACCTGTAAGCTCTCTTCCATTTCTTTTCCTTATTTATTTTCTTTTCTTTTTTTAAAAATCTTTTTTTTACAAGGAGATGAGATTGTGAAATAGGATTGCACATTATCTTTTGATTTTATTTTTACAGCCACAGACAAATAGACCTGCCTACAGTCCCCGCCTCTTGCAGGAAAATGCCTCATTTTTGCCCCTAACCTGCAATCCTACTTGTTTAGTTAAAAATCCTGCAAAAATAACACAGAGCAAAACATTCTGTTTTTTTTCTAATCATAAAAAACTTAGCTAAATGAAAAAATCCTGAAATTTTGCAGCTTGTGGTATTCATTTTCTTATTGCAAGGGCACAGTTACAAATGTGTCACACTGATTAACTAGGTAAGCAGGTAGGTAGGTCTGCACAATATAATATGTCATATTATTGATCAGACAGTCTTAATGCTGAAATTATACACAATGTTGTTTTTGCTTTGAGTACATTTATTTTGGGGAAACATTTTTGGATATCAGTTGTCCATTAGTTTTGTTACTGTCATGGAGAGACACAAAAAAAAGCTGTTTAACTCTTTGTGTCTGGATTTTTTTTCCGCATCTGGACGGAGTTTTCTCCCTCTGCCCCTTTTCTTTCATATAGTTAGCGGCCACTGGGAGCGGCCGCTCGGTCATCCGTATCATTCCGTCGGCCGCTGGGAGCGGCCGCTCGGAGTTATAGAGTTAACTCAACTCGTATTCTTAACCACTGATGCTTCGTTTTTTTTTTTTTTGCCAATCATGCTGTCTTAACTTTAAAATTTCTTATGAAAGGAACAAAGCTAATGCTTGAAGTACATGGGTATACTGCCCATTTCTTCCTCCTAAATAGTTGAATCATCTGCTATTTCTTTTGTTTGATTCAGGGGCCGAGCTGTATTCTGGGATATCAAGAATCGACTGCCCCGATCAGTGACAACTATCCAGTGGGAGTCGAGCTTTGTGTCCGCTTACAGCAAAGACAACCCCAACCTGCTTTTCAACATGTGTGGGTTCGAATGCCGCATCTTGCCCAAGTGCCGCACCCAGCATGAGGAGTTTACACACAAAGATGGAGTCTGGAACCTGCAGAATGAGGTCAGTGACAGGGACATAATCATGTACTGAGATCAGTCTATGTGAGCCAGATCTTGTATATATACATGAATTTTTTGAGAAGAAACATTTTTTTTTTTACACTCTTTTCAATGTTTAAAAAAGTGAAGAAAAGCAAAACAAACAAAAGAAAAAAATTTCAGTGGTTCCAACTTGGCACAAACACTTTTCTGTAGCCAGCTTTTACTTGTACAAAGTTCATGTGATGCAGTTTGAGATCCAATCTATTATTTGAAACGTTTGAACAGTTGCTTAGCTTTCATTTACACTGGTGTCTCCAGATACATAACAGTAAACTTTACTATGAAAACCATCTCCTGTGAATTTGGCAATTCTTAACAATTTTTGCTCTGTTGATTGAAAGCATATCATCTTTCTTATAAAGGAATGGTGCATTGCAGTTGAACAAATGGTTATTAAACATAGGACAAATCTAGGCACTCTTGATCTTTTTTTTTTTTTTTGTAATTTAAACATTGACTTGATCAAGTATCAATTTTGAGTAAATGATCTGAGACAAATTTTCAAGAAATCAATGGAGTCTTTATTTGTTTAACCTTTTTCATTCATTATGCAGGTAACCAAAGAGAGGACAGCTCAGTGCTACCTGAGAGTAGATGAGGATTCCATGGGAAAGTTCCACAACAGAGTGCGGCAGATTCTCATGGCTTCTGGATCTACAACATTCACAAAGGTCTGACACTTTTGCATCATCCACAAAACTAGTAAACCATCAAACTTAGTCCCTTTAATTGTAGTGGCTGAAACTTTATGTTTCTTGTCTATCTCTTACTTTTGTGTATTAATTTTAAATCTTTCATTCGCTGTTCCATTATTTTCCTGATAGCTGCTAACATGCAAAATCATGTTATGGATATAACAAACAAAACATATCTCTTTTTTAAGGTTTTGTTTTGTTTTTTTAAGAATGACCCATTTACACACAATGTGAAAATAAGAATAGTTTATGCTCTGGCTTTTTCCTTTTTTTATGGAGAATTGAAAGAGCATATTATCATTCATTAAAAGACAATGATGTTTAGAATTTATATCTCACAACACGAATCATGGAGCTTTGAGGAAAGAGAATTTTCCCGAAAGAGGCCATAAGATGCCCATTTTGTTTTTTGTTGGCTTTAGTTGTCTAATTATCATTTCTCAATGCAAGCTTATTTTTCTGTTACTTGAATGATGCTGGATATTTATGTTTTACTGATTTGTGTGTTTATTTGGCCCATTCTCTCTCAGATTGTAAACAAGTGGAACACGGCCCTGATTGGACTGATGACCTACTTCCGTGAGGCTGTGGTCAACACACAGGAACTCCTAGATCTGCTGGTCAAATGTGAAAACAAAATCCAGGTGAGTACGAGACAATATGGTTTAATTTCGTTAAAATATTTTTTGTTATTTGATTCATTCTAAAAATAAAATAAATAATAAAAAAGAAGGAAAGAAATTTTTATAGTTTAAAAACTACAGAAATTACAAAACTGATACACTGAAAGTATAAAATAATCAAAACGACATATGACAAGGTGTCAGTCCAAGAGGCAGTTGCTTAAAATTTTTCCTCTTCAACAGTTTTAACTTCTCCTTTTTTGTTGTTTGAAAAGGGCTTTTCTTCAGAATGGAATTAATTTGCTCATGTTGACTGTCCAAGTTTATTAATATCTGGAACTCAACAAGAGCATTTGTTTATGTAATTAACTTCGACTGCTATCTTTTTGTGTCCCTCCATAATGCAGACCCGTATCAAGATTGGGCTGAACTCTAAAATGCCGAGCAGGTTCCCACCTGTAGTGTTCTACACCCCCAAAGAGTTGGGAGGTCTGGGCATGCTGTCCATGGGTCATGTGCTCATCCCTCAGTCTGATCTACGCTGGAGCAAGCAAACAGATGTGGGCATCACCCATTTCCTGTCAGGCATGTCTCACGACGAGGACCAGCTCATTCCTAACTTGTACAGGTGAGAAATTACTTTTCAGTATCGGTTGATTTTTTTTGTGTCCATTAATATTCTGCAGTAGATCTTGTGATCATCACTTAAAAAAAACCAAGAAATTACCACCCTCTGTGTGTAAAAAAAAAGTTTTTGATGTAGACAGTTTTATACTAGAAAAATGCGAAGAAATACTTTTTTGTAATATTGTAATGGTAATAAGAAAAACAGTGATTTTTATTTGTTTTTTCAAATAAAAGAGCAGTGATACGAAAGTTTTACAGTAATTGAAAGCATCATATGGTCATAAACATTAGGTGGGGAAAATGGAAATTCACAATACTTCTCTCGTGTAAGTAGACTTTGCTTTACAAAAATAGTTTTAAAAAAAATGGAAACAGAACTTGTTCACATAGCAAAATCAAAGCTTTTTTGTGCGTGTATATTCATGCTATGCTATTCTTTTTTGTAAAAGATACATCATGCCATGGGAGAGTGAGTTCATTGACTCCCAGCGAGTGTGGGCAGAATATGCCCTGAAGCGCCACGAGGCAAATGCCCAGAACCGCAGGCTGACGCTGGAGGATCTGGAGGACAGCTGGGACCGTGGCATCCCTCGTATCAACACCCTGTTTCAGAAGGACAAGCAGACGCTGGCCTACGACAAAGGATGGAGAGTGCGCACAGACTTCAAACAGTACCAGGTAAGTGTCTGATGAACAAGTTTGTATCATCAAGACGTGTTGCATGGAACACAGCCACTGTCTTCAAGCTGAATGTTTTGCTGCAGGTTATGCTGGTATGATTGATGGCTTGTAGGGGTATTGCTAAAAACTCGGACCTTGTTGTAATGTCAAACTATTATGTTCTCTTCTGCGGTAAATCTAAAAGCAAATTGAATTCAGTTAGGCTTGTAACTATATTTGTAATTGAGTCTTGACTCAAAAGAGCGTGAGAAAGATCAAATTGGATGTATGTTTGCTGCACAAGATGGTAGCACAAGAGAACATAGCCATGATCAGTAATGTCAAAATGTTCCTCCTGTCTTCAGGTTTTGAAGCAAAACCCATTCTGGTGGACACATCAGCGCCACGACGGCAAACTGTGGAACCTGAACAATTACCGCACAGACATGATCCAGGCACTGGGTGGTGTCGAGGGCATCCTGGAGCACACACTCTTCAAGGGCACCTACTTCCCCACCTGGGAGGGTCTGTTCTGGTGAGTTTGCTCAATCCTCAGACAAGCTTAAAGCTGAAATCCTGCTGGGTTTTTTTCTTCATTTTTTGTTTCATAAGCTAAGGCCTAAAATTTACATACCCCAAAAGGATCTTGGAAGACAATAAGAATTCCAGATGCTTCTTTGTTGACATTTGAAAAGCCTTTTATGTCATCTTAGCTGAGGGAATTTATGCCAATTTTTCAAAAAGATCAAAATTTTGTTCAAAGATTTTGGTGAATCAATCATTCTTTCTTTTTATTTTTAAGATACTTTTAACTTAAATTAGTGGTTTAGATCCATCTTCATCCCTCTTAATTTAATTATAAGTAAGACATCATTAATTTCAGCATATGATATGTGTGGGTCGTATTGCTTTATCATCAATGTCACCTTCCCTCTTTTCACCAACTCTTTCGGATCTTTGGAATCAATGGTGAGGAACTTTGATGAAGTTAGTAGGATCTCATGTTTAATCAAACCAGCTGTGTTTGACCCTAGGAAAAATGAATTATGAGAAACAAAGGGCATTATGTATGATAAGTATATATTTTTTTACATTGATTTTTTAATTCTAAACCATCTCCTCAAAACGTTTTGGAAACCCAAAAGTCAGTTTTTGCATGCTTTTTAAAAGCAAATTGTTATTATCCTGCATACACATGATGGAGCTAGTTTAGTTGAGAGAGGGAAATACCGTCATCTGTTGGTAAGAAGTCGCTGACATCCACTCTGCTGCTCTGTACAAGTCTTGATCAGATCATCAAATGTTTATTGCTCCTCTGTTGTTTGCAGGGAGAGAGCCAGTGGGTTTGAGGAGTCGATGAAATACAAGAAGCTGACCAATGCCCAGCGTTCTGGTCTGAACCAGATCCCCAACCGCAGGTTCACGCTCTGGTGGTCTCCGACCATCAACAGGGCCAATGTGAGTTCACTTTAAAAAATAGTGACTCTTATTTGCATAGTGTTGTCTTTTTTTTCTCTTCATTTTATTCAATTATTTTCAAATTGGACACCTTTAACTTTGTCGGTATTGTTTCCTTTCTTTTATCTCTAATAATCACCAAAGTTAGTAAAACTGGATTGGCAATATGTGTAAATAAAAACCTAGTGTAAATATTTGAAGCTTCCCCCCCCACCCCACACAATGTTATGAAAGAAAAAGAGAAGGTAGCATGTTAAGACATATTGTACTCTAATGTCAATTAATTCAAGTGGAAGGATAGCTTGTGAGCTCTTGAATTTTAAGGAGATAAAATTTCATGCTTTCCCTGTTTTATCATGGGTTATTTTTGTTGTTGTTGTTGTCTCGTTCAATTTTTGAAATGTCTGTAAAAGATACGTTGCTTTTTTCCCTTGGTTTTTGAGAAATGGTCATGAGAGGCAGTTTTATCATTTATTTGTGTTCTGTTGCATGTCTCCGCAGGTTTACGTGGGTTTCCAGGTGCAGTTGGACCTGACTGGTATCTTCATGCATGGCAAGATCCCCACGCTGAAGATTTCACTCATCCAGATCTTCAGGGCTCACTTGTGGCAGAAGATCCACGAGAGCATTGTTATGGACTTGTGTCAGGTAGGGAGCCTGTCTCTAGTTTGTCTGCATTTTCTTTACTGTCACTGTCTTTCTTATCAAGTCTGTCTGTCAAACTTTTAATAAAATCTAAGTTTTTTGTTCCTTCCTTTTTTGTTTTTTTTGTTTTTTCTTTTAAATTTTTTGTTGCTGTTATTTGATGTGAGACGTAGGTGGTTTTTTTTTTCATTTTGTTTTGTTTCCAGAAACCATCATCTTGTTAAATCGAAAGATAAAAATTGTAAAAATTATTACTTCTGCATCTTATATGGTAAATTGATATTTATCTCTTGGAAAATGCAGTTTAAGCTATAAAAGATATACAAGATTTTATGATTTATGACGTCATCGATTCAAGGAGTCATTGGCTGCTTGATTTGTGATAAAAGCAGGTTGTAGCTCCTGGAGTTCACATTGCTTTGGTTGTTCTGTTAAGTGTGTATCAATAATTTTTGTGTGTAGGTGTGGGTGGCATGTTCAAGCAAATGGCTACGTTCAGCAAAGGTAGTGTTATTGTTTAAACAAAAAAAGCATCAATAACAAAAGCCTCTCTATTGTGATCTCAGGTGTTTGACCAGGAGCTCGATGCCCTGGAGATAGAGACGGTGCAGAAGGAAACCATTCATCCCCGCAAGTCCTACAAGATGAACAGCTCCTGTGCTGACATCCAGCTGTTTGCTGCTTACAAGTGGAATGTGGCCAAGCCTTCTCTTCTGGCTGATCAGAAGTAGGTGGAAATATTTGGATGTTTTTATAGTTTCCATTGAAAGTAAATTTTTCTTTTTCTTTTTGTCTTGCGAGGAATGTGCAGCTCAAGGTAGAGATATTGTATTCTGTTGTTTCTCTGTCAGTATTTTAAATGGCTTTCTTATTTTAAAACAATTCTTGTACTTTCTCTACCATACCTGTTAAATAAACCCCCCGAAATGCAACTAGATTATCTTGCAGTAAAGGCCTTGTCTGTCTTGTCTTATAATGAATGGTGGTAAATTTCGAGTTTTTAAATTGATGAAATAACTTGAAACTATTTTAAAATATTTGAAGATTTGTGAGTTAAAAATAAAATAAAATGTTTTGATACACGAGTCATGTAATCCATCATCTATATGCGTCGCTTTTGCACAGGGATGTTATGGACGGCGCCACCAGCCAGAAATATTGGATTGATGTCCAGCTGAGATGGGGTGACTATGACTCCCATGACGTAGAGCGTTATGCCAGAGCTAAGTTTATGGACTACACCACAGACAACATGAGTATCTACCCATCCCCCACTGGACTCCTCATTGCTGTGGATCTTGCCTACAACTTGCACAGGTGATTACGGGTTATCTCATTATAAAATATTCTCCTTATGCTGTTCTCAAATTATTTTAATAACTGAAGTCTTAATATCTTTAAGCTGTGTAAACTATTTAGAAATAATTAATCAAATATCATAGCTTCAAATTGAGATCTTTCCATTTTCCTGTGCTATTGAATATGTAATGATCTCAAGCCAGTTACATGTTTGTAATAGGGCAACTGAAAAAATACAAGCATGAAAGATTTAGCAAGCTAAAGAAATCTTTAAAATAAATGCCTGGAAAATGTACTTTTTTAGATCTGTTCTTGTTTTTCTTCTGTTACTTAACGCACTATCTTACTGAGGTACAGATAATTTAAAATATAATTCCTTTTCTATTCAAGATCTATATTCTTCTTGTTGTTTTAATTAATTTAAAATCAATTCCTTTTCCAGTCGATATCTCAATTCTTTGTTTCATCCACAGTGCATACGGCAACTGGTTCCCAGGTGCCAAGCCACTGATCCAGCAGGCTATGGCTAAGATTATGAAGGCCAATCCTGCCTTGTACGTGCTGCGCGAGCGTATCCGCAAGGGCCTCCAGCTGTACTCTTCCGAGCCGACTGAGCCGTACCTCTCGTCACAGAACTATGGGGAGCTCTTCTCCAATCAGATCATCTGGTTTGTGGATGACACCAACGTGTACCGTGTCACTATCCACAAGACTTTTGAGGGCAACTTGACCACCAAGCCCATCAATGGTGCCATCTTTATCTTCAACCCTCGCACAGGCCAGCTCTTCCTGAAGATCATCCACACATCTGTGTGGGCCGGGCAGAAGCGTCTCGGCCAGCTGGCCAAGTGGAAGACTGCCGAGGAGGTGGCTGCTCTTATTCGTTCCCTGCCTGTGGAGGAACAGCCGAAACAGATTATTGTCACCCGCAAGGGTATGCTGGATCCACTTGAGGTGAGCTAGATTGGCTGGTCAGCTTTCTGAAAATTTCCGATTGGCATTCTCCAGATTTTCTTTTCTACCGTAGAAATTCGGCATCAGTAAAATAGTATATCCTTTGATTACTTCAATAGGCAGGGATGGGCATTCTCCGGATTTTTTGGGGGAGTTGTGCTCATCTCTGATATTCCAGGTCAACAAGAGGAAGTTTTGTCTTCGATATCATTGTAGCACTGGTGCATGTTATCTTATTTATATATATATACTTTTTTTTTCAAGTGATGGAAAATTGAAAATATGCAAGTGCTTTAACTATTAAAAAACAAGGATGCATTCTATTTATACTTTGTTAATAGTTTGAGTTCAATTCTAAGTAATTTATCTGTTCTTCTATGTCAGGTGCATCTGCTGGACTTCCCCAACATCGTGATCAAGGGTAGCGAGTTGCAGCTGCCCTTCCAGGCTTGTCTCAAGGTGGAGAAGTTTGGTGACCTTATCCTCAAGGCCACAGAGCCTCAGATGGTGCTGTTCAACCTTTACGATGATTGGCTCAAGACCATCTCCTCTTATACTGTAAGACTTGCAAGTTATTACCATTGTAAAGCCTTCCAGCAAAGAAAGATTTTTCTTTTTTTTAGCTTCAGATAAAGCAAAAATAAAATTTCAACATTTTTTTCTTGCTTTGTTGTCTTGAGAAGCATGTTTACAAATTGTCAGTAAAGCTTACTAATGCTTAATACATGAATTTTTAAAATCTCTTCACATAAATATATGTTGCCGAATTTGAAAGAAAAATGAAGTCATTAAAGATATTTTACTGCACCAACTCAAGAAATCTGCTGGCAAACATAAAATTAAGTTGTTTCAGATTAAATGAAAAAAAAATATTGCAATTTTTCTCTCTCCAGGCATTTTCTCGTCTGATCCTAATCCTGCGAGCTCTGCATGTTAACAATGACAAAACAAAGATCTTGTTGAAACCAGACAAGACAACTGTGACGGAGGCTCACCACATCTGGCCGACCCTGTCTGACGAGGAGTGGATGAAGATTGAGGTGCAGCTCAAGGACCTCATCCTGGCTGACTATGGCAAGAAGAACAAGTAAGCAATTGTCCCCCCACGGCAAATCTTTATCTGCCGAATGTTGCATATGGAGATTGAGACATTCAGAAATATTACTTAGAGTAATAAAAAAAATATATTTAAAAGAAATATATTTAAAATGTTTCCTCTTTGATATAGAATGAATGTGTGTCAGTACTATTTGTGCGTTTGACCTATTCGTTAAAAGGTGATTGATACCTTCAGAAATATGAACAAGTGGGGGGTCTTGTAACTTGTGATATTTTGGACTGCAAGACATTTTAAACAAAAAAAATCATCTGAACCCCAGCAAATAGAGTACAAGTTGTATTACCTTGGCATTGACATGCACTCCCCCCAAGTGGCTGTCCGCTTCCAATGTGTTGGATTAATCTATAGACCTAAGAGTATTTTTCAGAGGTAGAGAATTTGTAGTTTTGTCTTTGAGTTTTCTTGTCCAAGATTACATATATTTTAAGCATGAGAATGCTATTGTTTTTATATAACTGATATTATAGATACTGATTAGGTGAGGGATGATAATTATATGAAGTTGTATTAGGTTTTAATCTGAAAAACCAAAATCATCCTAACACTTTACTGTTTGGATTTCCAGCGTTAATGTGAGCTCGTTGACCCAGTCGGAAACCCGTGACATCATCCTGGGTATGGAGATCTCTGCGCCCTCCGCCCAGCGACAGCAGATTGCTGAGATTGAGAAGCAGACCAAAGAGCAGTCTCAGATGACGGCCACCACAACACGCACGGTCAACAAGCACGGTGATGAGATCATCACCACCACCACATCCAACCACGAGACGGCCACATTCTCCTCCAAGACCGAGTGGCGGGTGAGAGCGATCTCGGCCACAAACCTGCATCTCCGAACCAACCACATCTACGTGAGCTCTGACGACATCAAGGACACGGGCTACACATACATCCTGCCCAAGAATGTTCTGAAGAAGTTCATCATCATCTCAGATCTCAGGGCCCAGGTTGGTGATCCTAACAACTAGGAAAGCTGAAATGAGTTAGAAACAACATGCGTCCTCTCCCAATTCTGCTCTTACATTTTTTTCACTTGGAGCATTTTTTTTTACTCAATGAATGGCTTTGTGAAATCATTTTGAATATAATAGAGCAAGTTAGTTATTTTTTGCATGTCAAAATCTAAATTGTTTTTAAAAAACTAAAATTAGACCAGTGTTGAAAGAATACAGCCAATGGTAAAAAATTGTATTGCTGCACAAAATTGCAATCATCACTTAGTTACAAAAGTCAGCACTGTTGGTTCTCCCTGTAGTAGAATATTAGTTTATCAAACAAAACCTCTGTTTTTTTGTTGGTTTTTTAAATTTATTTTTTGAAGTTTCTAGTGCAATGTTTTGTACAATTAAATAGGATTTACCTCTCTGAATTGTTTTATTTCCAAAATCAGAATTGCCTGCATGAAGTTAAGTGGAATAAATAAGAGTTTTTGTTTCCCATTCTCTCAGATTGCTGGCTACCTGTACGGTGTGAGCCCACCAGACAACCCACAGGTGAAGGAGATCCGCTGTATTGTGATGCCACCCCAGTGGGGGACGCACCAGACTGTGCACCTCCCTAACCTGCTGCCAGGGCATGAGTATCTCAATGTGAGTACACAGAGCCTGCTCTAGTGGAGATATATGTGTTGTGCTATTACAAAATGGAATATTCTGTGGTTCTGAAGTGCCATTGTCACAGTTCTTCACTGTTCATGTATCCAAATTCTCTTCTACTCTGTGGTAAAGTCTGGAACTGTTTGATACTACTCACAATCTGGAGGTGCTGAACTATCTCTGTGGCCGCTTTATCCTGCAAAACGTTTCCTTTTGTAGTGACACAACTAAACATTGCTTTAACTTGATAAGGATATTCAACTAAAAAGAAAATGAAGTTGGTTACTTGTTCAGGGAGAAAATGAAAATGAATGAGGAATTATAGCTGTAAAGATTTTGTAGTTTATGTCATGTGGTTTATTTTACTCGATTATGTTTTGTCTTTTTTTTTATCACTACTTCTGTTTGATTAGGCATATAGGAATTTTTTTTGGTCATCATAGATTTGTTCTCTTCGAAGATTGTATAAGGTAGTTTTAAAGTGCGACTTCTGCTACTGCTTGTGGCTGCCAGTGGAACATAGGTTTGTGACTGTTACACTAACTTATGGTCTGTCCTGAGGTGTCTACACTGTCTCGTTCAAGTTGGTTTCCTGCACCCAGAGTTCCTCCTGGGTTTGAATATTTTATATGGGTGATATATCTAAGTAAAATACGTGTTATAACTAATTAAAGGTAATAGCACAAATGAAACAGATTCTACAGTGAGAGTACAGTTGTCCCGATTTTGATTATGGTATGTTTACTTTTATAAATCCATTCATCTATTCTACCAGGAGATGGAGCCACTGGGCTGGATCCACACACAGCCTAACGAGCTGCCACAGCTGGCCCCGCAGGATATCACAACCCATGCTAAAACCATGGCAGACAACCCAGCCTGGGATGGTGAGAAGACAGTGGTCATCACCTGCAGGTATGGATGTCTGTGTGTTTCATGTAGTATTGTGATCAGTGTAATAAAATCAATGTGAGCAAATATGTTCTCCAATGGAAAAGTTATTCTTATAGATCTTTTTCAAATGCTTAAAGTTACCAGATAAAGAAAAAAAGAATACGGATGTTGGTGGTTTTCCTATATTGTAGTTACTGGTAAAAGTTCTTGTTATAACTACTTGTACAATTAGTGATGTTAGTGTCAACTTCATACTTGGTATAAGTTGTCCAGATGGTGGTGCCACTTTTCTACACTATTAAATTAATGTTCATTTTTGTAGTATATAATAATCGATGGTGATGTTCTAATGACTGCTGACCACATCTTCCCCTCTCCCCCCTCAGCTTCACTCCTGGCTCCTGCTCACTGACCGCCTACAAGCTGACTCCAAGCGGTTTTGAGTGGGGCCGCCAGAACAAGGACACAGGCAACAACCCCAAGGGCTACTTGCCGTCTCACTACGAGAGGGTGCAGATGCTGCTGTCTGACAGCTTCCTCGGCTTCTTCATGGTGCCTGCGCAAAACTCATGGAACTACAACTTCATGGGTAAGGAAGCGAGTTATAATATTGTGGTTCGGGAGAAAGTTTTGACAGTGAGCAATGGAGAAATTCAGCAATGCTGGCAAGATGCATCGCAAGTGAATTCTGGCTTGGATCTGAGTTATGTTTCATAGGAGCCACAGGTGGATAAAAACTAATGATTTGTTAAACAAACTAGTGATATTGTTTCTACCTGCACTCTTGTCTAGCTATTTATCTACATCTTAACCTTTATTTTATTTCATTTAATATCATATGAAGAAAGACTACCCAAAAAAAAAAAAAATTGATGAAACCCAGTTTACTGTCGATTGCATCTCAAATGTGCTATTTTATTTTCTTTTTCGTACAGTTGGAAACTTTTTACTTTTTTTTTTATGCCTTGATAAAAGGATGAAAAATGTTTACATGTGGCGTTATAAATCATCATCATTAGTGAGTTCCAATGAAGTCTGCGGCAACTTCCAAGTAATATTTTTCTCATCAAAGCTAGATGAATATAATAACATAATATTAACTGCTCCTAGATGGCGCCAAGCAATATGAAATCAATATCTGCACTGACTTTTGTTTTCACTTTGTCTGAACTGTACAGGTGTGCGCCACGACCCCAACATGAAGTACGAGCTGCAACTGTCCAACCCTAAAGAGTTCTACCACGAGATCCACCGCCCCTCCCACTTCCTGTTCTTCAGTCAGATGGAGGAGCACGAGCAGGCCGGGGCAGACAGGGAGGACCTCTACTCTTAGATACAAGGAAGAAGCAAAAATCTTTGTTCATTTATCGTGTACAGATATATCTCATCAGTTTAAAAAAAATAAAATATTTTTTCAAAGTTCACCCATGTTAATACAAGGGGCGTAAAGAAAAAGCATAACAGTAAGACGTATTCCTTAAATTTCAATGCTACGTTTTTTGTTTTTTTTTACAATGCTGATGTTTAAAAACTTATACTTTGTTCTTATGATTTTGAAGAACACAATAATTTGAACTTAAGCAAAAGGGTTGAATTTCAATGTAAATATTTCAATTGAAGCATTCATATTTCATGCTTGTCTATTTTTTTATCCCATGCATCAAGTCTCATCTTCTGAAAAATGTCAATAGATCTTGAAGTAACTCAGATATCATATTTCAGTCTTGTTTATGTTGGGCTACTTCAGCTTTTCTTCCTTTTTGGTTAAAGTTCAATGACTGCCCTGCTGTTCTATGTGCTTGTTCATTTTGGTAATTTCCTATTCTTGCTTTCTGAGTCAATGTTTTTTTGTTTTTTTTTGGTAGAAAGGTCCAGTGTAATTGACTGGATTGAGATTTCTATGATTTGACGTATTGAAATGCAAATGAGTTTTGTTAAGAAAATAGAAGCAGTTTACCATGTAGTAACTTCATCATCATCATCTTTGCCTTCCCCAATTGCTGAGCAGGAATGCTTTCTGAATGATTGAAAATCTATACATAATTTTAGCAAAGAATGCTCCTTGGCTTTTTGTTAAATGGATACAGAAAATTATGTATATGTTGGATTGAATTTATGTGTGTTTTTTTTTTTAAAAAATTTTTTTTTTCCTTTTCTTTTTTTTTAAATCAGTGTCTTGATTTATGAACTTTGAATGTCTTACAAAAAAATGATGAAAAAACATTAATATGAAACATGAATTTCATTTTTACATAAATGACTGTTAGTTTCGTCTCTTTTCTGTGATTTTTTTTTTTCAAACATTCTTCATGATCATAACAAATTTTAAAATCTTTTCCTCGTTCTTGAGTTTAAAGTTGTTTCTGAAAAACAAATCCATTTGAAACTGTTAAATTGAAATGAGATGAAAGGGGAAAAAAAACCAACTCTTTGTTTCCATTGTGTATTTTGTTGTGACTGAAGGCATACAAAATAAAATTGCCTTGTTGAAAAATGTGTGCACTCTTCATCTGTATGTTCTTAATGATGTACAAAAGCTGAGTGACAAAAGGGTAGTGAGGGGTTTGCGAGGAGGCTGTCAGTGTCAGATAAGTAAAGTATCTTTCATAGAGGTAACACTACTGATCCTGCATTTCATTTAGCCCCTTCAGAGAGTGGGGGAAGGGAGAATGGGGGTCTCGGAGTGATGAAGCTTTACAAACATAGAAATTTGCTAATGATAACCAATATTTATTATATATCACTGAGTGAAAGAAAAACCAAATTACTGAAGTACTGAAATCTTGATTCAAATAAAAAAAAGAAACTATTTGGCCCATTTCTGTGATAAATAATCATCATTGCTGTAAAATGGATTGTGTGTGTTGGTAAATCCAAACTTCTTAAGTCTTTTTTTTCTGGCTGTTAAACTATAACAAAGTAATGATTGGTTCTGAAATGAAATACAATTCTCACTTACACTGGCCTTTTTTCTTGATTAAAGACAGACCGGTATTATCTTTGTTGATTAATATAGTCACTACCAGTGAAATAAATTGTAAATTACTAATACCATAATGGGAACTCAAGAACTAGTAAAGTGGGTCCTACGCTTAGTCCAAGCATCAGGAAACCAGGAGCAGGGTCCTGATTGTTCTTGGCATACAGCATTATGAGCTAGTTTGCCTTTACTTTTGCTGGGTCTTAAGAGACCTAGCTAGCCATTTAGTGCAAGGTGGACACGGATGACTTACAATGAAAAATTGATTTGGACCTCTGACTCAGTAGCCTACTGCCCAACCAGATGACCCACTGCTCCCCCCTACTCAAGAACTATTGCAGCTGGATGTTTCAAATCAGCTGCTATGAAAGTACTCAAGACAGAGCTTGAGAGAAGCTGTGACCTCATTGTTGCTTCCTGCAAGTCCACAGCCTACTGCCTGCCTCTCTTTCTTCTTTACAAATGGCATGGCAAATGCAGGGAACTTGAGTTCTGTTTAAACTGTTTGGGGACACAAGCTGAAGCATCAGCATTCAGATACACTTTCAGGAATTGTTAAGGCAAAAAATTTCACCAGTATGTCAAGTATTCTGAAATTTCAGGAAACGAATCACTTGTACTTGTATATTTTGTGAACACCATCACAGAAACTCAGAAAGACAGCATGAATTTTTTGTAGGAAATGACATTGCTTGTATTGTGATCGAAGTGAATGTCATTGTCGAAACTCGGAAAGATGGTACCAAATGAAGTGTAGGAACTCGGAAAGATAGCGATTGTTGTATTGTGATTGAAATGGAGTGAACATCAGTGTAATTTACTGTAGTTCTGTTCAATTAATCCCTATCGCAGCATTGTGTTTCATCACTGTTAGTGTTATTGGGGGTACAACATGACTCCTGTTATAAAAATAGAAAAAAAGTAACTGGACACCTATAGGTTTATCATCATGCCTATGTTTTATAATTTTACAAACATTATTTTTATGTGGGACTTTAGTACTGACTGGTGGTATATACAAACTTTGGTTGTAAAGGATAATTTTGAGGAATACTGAAAATTCTAATTTAAAACGTCCAAATTTCAAATATATGATTATGAAATTGCACCCAAAAGAAAAAAAAAACCCTAGAATGTCTGAAACACCCCTTATATATAGATAGGATATAATATAAAAACTCAACTTGATATGATACCCACTTGTTATCCACCTAACAGTCACACCATGAGTACAATTAAATTATTACTGTTTGTAGAAAAAAGCAATGACAGAGAAAACCTTAGAAAGATCTGCAAGAGAAAAGAAGAAGACACCGCTGAAACAAACAAGAAAATTATACTTTTTACCCATGGCAACCTAGTTCCTCTACACCAGACTTTCTATATCTTGCTGGATTCCGGTGAATTAATTAAAAAAATAAGCAAAAGAAACGAAGACACAAAGGGAAATTATAAGATAAACAAAAGGAACAAAAACAACAGAAAGCAAGAGAAAACTGTAGGCAATGTGTATATATTACAAAAGCATACCACTTTCTTTATTTGTAAGGACTGCTTGAGGCAAGCATGCAAATCAAAGATGCCTCCAGCCAAACTTTTGTCTGAACACATAATAATGATAATCATATAGATGATGATGATGATGATGACGATTTGAGAGCTATGGATATTAAACATAATTATGATTGGTTTGTACAATAACAAACAGTACAATTTAGCAAAAAGCCTCTTACAATGAAAATTATTTTGTATTTTTAAGCTTTATAATATCATTCTCTCTAACCTAATAGGCTTTACATGCATATTAAAAAAAAACATGCATACTATATTATTATCATTATATACAATAATGTAGTTACTTAGGACTATTACTGGGGCATCCCACTACACAATGTACATTATTTATATATAGAAGTCGTATCTATAACAGAAACTTCTTAAAAAAAAAATTTAATTCCTATTGTACTGAGCTTGATAAAATTGGTTCCGTACATGAAACTTTTTTCCTCTCTAAAGGCTTTGTTACACTTGAACTCGTAATCAGAATTAAACTGATCTCTAGTTTCTTTACTCGAAGTTATTATAGACATAGAGACATCACTTTAAAGTAAGAGCTCTCCTATTTTTATCGTGTCTGTTTTCAATTTGACTACTTGAGTGCTGGGGAATCAAATTCATTCTCTTAAGAACACAGCTATTTGATTGATTTTGTCTTATTTGGCTAAGGTATTTGGGCGATCCATAGATATCTTCACAACGGAATAGGATGAAAATAGAAAAAAAAAAAAAATTTTTTTTTAAAATATGTGTAGCAGTCTCAGATAATGAGTCGAGTTGTAGGTCTGCATCGCTGAGATCAACTCAAAATATTAAAGTAAAGATGAAAAAATTCCCAATGCTCTGTGTATACTGAAAGTCTATAGCATGACTATAGAAAGTTTTCTGCATAGAGACAAGCAATTTTCACCCAATCCTGCAGAACCGCAACTCAACTCATTTTGTGTGACTGTCACACATATATAGATGTAGATCTCAACATTGAATCTCCGCTTTTTCTGAGTAGCAATTTTTTTACTCAGTGGTTCAGGAGGGCTAACTGCTACAAAAATATGAAAACATGAAAAATGGAAAACATTCTCCCCCCCAGCTGAATTCGAATTTTGTGTATCTCTCAGATTGTATGAGAAAGGCTCAGACCAAAAAAAGGGAGATTCCAAAAAAAAAAAAAGGCATTTCCTTAGCCACACTCTCAACTTTGAAGCAACAAAGTTAACATAAGAACAATTTGATTCCATATCCTGGAAGTTCCTTTCTTGTCCCAATATACTTTGAATTATGGGGTTTTTCTACTATACGTTGTTATGTTACAGTCTAGACTTTTAATATGTGTTCTCATAGCTAATAAGTAAGAGATCAAGCAAATCGTTAAAAGACTGACTGTTTTGCAACAGATGTGATTGAGTCATAAATCATAAAAATACGCCCATCAATGAGAAACAACAACAAACTTAAAAAATTATGACTTTTAACGAGAACAGGTGTGTGAGTAAGCATCATTGTCAAGATTAGCAAATTCAAGAAGAAGAAGACCTGGTATGCTGTCTCACACAAAATCATTTCTTTTAAGCCCTGACTTCTGAGAAGACCTTGTACACTGTCTCACACAAAATCATTTCTTTTAAGCCCTGATTTCTGAACTTTTGTTGAAATGTTTGAAAGCAATATAAAGCCAGGGAGTTATAAAAAATAAATGCTCAAGTTTCTTCATCCGCTGTTTCTACTTACAATTTGGCCTCTCACATTTAATAAAAACTCAAAAAGCCAGCTGTATATCTGTGGAGTCCATCACAGGCTAAGTGACCTAGTGCCTGTAGTTGGTAGATAAGATGGGTACAAAATTGCCATAAATTTGTTTATTATTTTACACAATCTCAAGCAATTATAATAGCAATCTAGCATGGTGATATACTTAGCTTCTGACTTTTTCCATACAGATTGTCTTAAACTGCACAGGATGCGTTCCAGAAATCATTAAATACTTATTCTCTTTTGCAAACGTCAGATTTTTTTAACATCACACAATATATTGTTACAGATTGTCCTTAATATGAAAGGAAACGCAACTGCTGCTCTCCAGCTTTAAAAAAAAACTATTTAAATTTAACTTCGCTATTGCATCTTTTTTGCTTCTCTCTCATTTTAATGGTAAAATATCAAATAAAGAGTGCCCTAACCAAACCAGAACTCACAAATGTTAAAATATAACCCATAGCCCTAGTTGTAAATAAAATTATCAACACTCAAAACAATTTTTTGGTAATGCTTAAGAGATATACTTCATTCCACAACTGTGAAGAAAAAAAGATGCTATCAGACTTATAAATAAATTACGAGCTACAAGAGAGAGAAAAAAACAACAACAAACACTCCTTATAATCTTAAAAATGTCAGATAACTTCAACAGCAACAAGTGATTGGCAAGAGAACTGGAGTCATAACCAAACTGACACAGACTATAACGATAACGACAAAAAATTGTACGATTTGCATCAAAAATTTCATATGCAGTATGATAATACGCGATGTGGTGACTGGCCTAAGCACTGCTACATAATATAATACATATATGTAATTTTTCATTTATGTACTAATCATTTTATATACAATTTTAAAACTTTTAGCATGTCAATAAAAGATGTTAAAAAACAACAATAGTCAGAGTAATTTTTCCAAGTCTCTGTACAATCCAACCAAAATATGTATTAAAAAAAAAAAAAAAAATTCCACATGGAAAAAAACAGGTTAACAAAAATAAACACACAAAAAAATAGTATAATGATCTCTTATATAATCTTTTATGTACATTGCAATTGCTGATACTGAAGGTTTGTCAAAACAATCCTATAGAGACTAAAGATATCAATGCTGGTTCACAGGGCTAAGTATGTACAAAGATGTAGATATGAAAATTGACTTGCAAGTACATAATTTTTATGGATTATTTAGGATGAAATATGTAGAATAATAATACTAAAAGAATTATATTTATGATTAAAAATATTCCTATCCATGCCCTGCTTCTTGCACTCTGCGAGTTCATTAAAAATATCAAATCAAAATTTGGAAGAAACAAACAATTAAATATTGTTCAAAGATGATACGTGATGATGAACTTTACAGCAAAAAATTGATATTAAAATCATTTCAGTGGTTTTTAAAATTCAACACATTTTTATCTAAAAATATGTTGAAATCTTTGGGTACATTCAAAGCCTTTACAAAAATCTAAAAGATACGATTATCACAACTCAAAAGAGTTTCTTTTTAACCTTGTGTGAAGACTTTATGATAACAACAACCAATAACAATTGAGCCAATATGGCGCTCTTTTAAAAAAATATATCGATAACTCCTTCAAGGAGAAAGGTTGATTTGTTTCCCGGTACAATTATGTTCTGATACCTGATTCCTACAATATTCTGAATCATGACATTTGATCAATGAAATTAATGTCTTGCAACATCGCCCCAACTGGCAAGATAAGTTTAAGTATATTTACCATAACAGTTTTAACTTGTGGCAAGAAAGTTAAGTAACTGTAATTTCAGTGTAAGTACTTCATGTCACTCCCTTGACCATTTCAACTTAAGCTACAACTTGAATTTTGAAAATTTTAGACATTTCACATTTGCCTGGCACTGCAGTCTGTGAAATTTTTAATGCTGAACTTATGTGTGCTGCTAAGGTATGGTATCTTAACTCAATCGAGTTACTTTTTTTTTGGGGGGGGGGAAGATTGATAGGGACATTAGATAGGAAAAAAAAAAGAAGTGAAAAAGGACCACTTTCCTTGAAAACTATTGTTCTGGTCAATTGAAGACCAATTCACCTTAATTTCAGTGACCTTCACCTTGCTTTATAAGCAGAGACACAGCATCTACATGTACAATGATCCGATTTGCACAAGTTAATTAACATTACCTCAAAATTTGACTCAGAGCATTCTAATTATTTAAGAAGAGATCTTCCTTCATTATAACTAGTCCATTTCGGACACCACAATCACTGAAACTACTTCTTTTTATACTCTCATTCACATACTTAGATGGTCTACAAAAAAACTAATTGCATCAATATTGTAGAAGTTAAGGACAAGAAAACAAAGATCAAATCCTATACATTTGTTTTAAAAAAGGCTTTTAATGTAACTGGCATAATTAAAAATTTATGCAGCCTACAGCAAAACATAAACACATTGTTTATACTAAGTACTTTTTGGTGCGATGCAGTAAGGAAGGAAAAGGGGAGGAAAGGTTATAAAAATAACCTCATGATTTTATGCACCATTAGAAAGCCGAGCTTGTTTATCTGTGGAAGAAAAGCTGCCTCATGTTACTGTGCAATAGTAGGATTGAGAGAAATCTGATTTGAACATGAAATGGCAGTTAAATAATTTTTTCCACAAAGAAAAAGATAAAAAGGCAATACACAATTCAGGCGCACTATTTGATTGTTATTAGCTATTTCTTAATACCTCTACGCTTTTTCTTTTGTACGCAATAGATCATTTGAAACCAGTCATAATGAATCAGTCCCACAAATTCAGCCGAGCTGCGGGTCTCTATCAGTAAGATGATTCAAAATATTAAAATAAAGAATTGAAATTTTTCAGTGCTTTTTGTAAAAAACAATTACAACCTGTCTGTAGAAAGTTCCTCACAGAAAGTGAATTGTTTCTATTTCTCTTGTAAATGATTTTGATTTAAAGCCAAACATGCAAAACCTCAACTTGGCACATTGTGTATAACTGCGATACAAATGCCGTGAGGAGAAATATATACATTTTAAATACAATTCTCCATCTTTAAACTATAATCTAGCACAGATCACAATGCTAATATTACACATTAGCATCAAATTAAGCATTACATTCATCCCTATGTATGCTCAGAAAAAAGTTCTAGAAAAACTATGCCCAACTCTGTAGCACTTTCAGTTTTTGACCTTATTGGCCTGACTTCAATTCAGATATCATTGGTAGATCTGTTGCTTCTCTTCCAGTATCCCCTCATGCGAGAAAATGCTAGTGATCTCCTCTTGGGGCCAGTTCAGTAATGAAAGTGAAAAGAAGCAGTTTGAGCAGGACAATTCATAAATCTATTACAGCTCCTCAGTGTGCTAACATTTTTGCCCATTTTCAGAAATCTACAAAACAAACCCCCTTGAGTTAGCCTTAGTCCAGATGTGAGACATAAATAAAAAAAAAAAATGATTAACATCTATGAATTTCACTAGCACAGTTTATGCTTATTTTTTAGATAGACCGTAGTCTTTGAAATTGTGGTTAAGGTTCATTTTGACTTGAGTCTGACTTAGGCCATTATGTTGGCAAACTGACAAACTATTGTAGCCATGCTCTACAGTTGCATATAGAAACTATCACAACTGCAATTGCCATTATAAGTATGTGTCTTATAGAGCTACAATGATTAATTCTTGTATACAGACCTGCCTGAATAGACTGGCTGCATTTCTGGGAAAAGTTTCTTAAAACTTGCCCATACCAGGCCACCATGAACAATCCATACCTCCCAAGAGTTAAGCGATTTATAAAGACTTTATCAATTACTTTTTTGGTGTTACAGGAAACAAGTTAGGGCTATCTTGATGAATGCCTTGATCCTTGACTTTTGTCCATTTCTCATCTCTCCTTGCCTGGACTCATTACTGATTATGGAGATTCATAAGCATTTGAAGGTTTATCTCAATTGGGGTCGGCTTGATAGGGAAGACTCAAAATTATATTAAAATGTGGCTTTTCTATGGAAACATAGATTCCTGGCTCTCCTAAAATCACTCACCACAGATTTTAAATAATGTCAAACACTACAAAATTCTCCTAAAAGATTATAAGAAAATTTGGATATAAAAATAAAATAGGTTGATGATTCCGACAACACACGCTCCTGCTACAAAACATTTCAGTCTGTGGTATCACTACACATTATCTTATTCTGCTGTAGCAAATTAATCCTATCCGTACGAGATGTTTTATTGTCGTATCCATATGTTGGGGGTAACTGAGTGCCCCCCCCCCCCCATTTTAATATCAATATAGTCTTATCCGTAGGTGTGGGGTAACTACGGATATAGTAAAAACATCGCTATATACCTATCCGTGCATGGGGGGGGTAACAAAATCACCCCATACTTTACATAGTAAAAAGTAATGGAGGGTTTCAGAAATGACCTCAGGTCAGTTCAATATTGATTTTCTGTCAATCATTATTACATAATCATATGTCAAATTGAATTTTTGAGGCATACTGAAAAGCTGAAAGGAAAATTCCTATTTTAAGTAATTTTTTAAAATCAAAAACAAGCCTTGGGGTAACAAAATTACCCCACACGTACAGATAGGGTTAAAGACCAGTATTGTCCATAGACTTAACACTGACGATACTGCTTTGTAATTTGCTACGGCAGTATTAGAGAATGATGTTGAATTGTCCCCCAGAGCAGATCAGAAATCATAAACATGAAGCTATTCAAGATACTTCAGCATGAGACCATTCACAGGCATTTTCTACTTGAAAGAAGTACAACATTTGAAAATCATAATCTACGCAATATCAGAGTAAACAAGGCGATATGTTTTTAATGAACCTTGTCAGAGACTTTGTAAGTTGCGATATGTTTTTAATGAACCTTGTCAGAGACTTTGTAAGTTGCATCTTGAGTTCATGCATTTGTAAATTTTAGCAAAAAAAACCCTTCAAATTCTACATAACAAACTTTCAACTAAGCAAATTTTTCCTCCAAAAAAGCATTGGGGAGTTTACTTCTTCCGATCTCGCTGGCCTCAACAAACCTCACCCTCCGGCCCTACTAGCCGTTCTGTATCCTCAGGAGTGCGAGCGACTTTTTGGGGAAAAAAAAACAGAAGAAAAAAATCAACTGTATCTTAATTACATGTAGTGGAGAGATTTACTGAATCTTTTTAACACTATAGATGATTTCTTTATTCGATGTACTGTCATCAAATGAAAGGAAGTATTTGCAAGATAATCCTTTGGCAAATACTGTTTGTTCAATTATATGAAACTCCAATGTGAGCACAAGCTTATAGGCCCTCATCAGACCAAAGCATTGGTATTAGACTCAAAACTGTTAAAGATATGTCCGATAGATTTCAACAAGATTTCAATTACAGTGAAAACCTCAAAAACCGAAGTCGGATTTTTAAAATTTCTCATAAATCGAAGTAATAGCGTTTTTTTTCTCTTCTTTGGCTTTGTTGAGTTCAAACTCATTATTCGAAGTCAAAGAAAGGTGATTCTCATAATTCGAAGTCCACATTGCCACTAAACACAATAAGAAAAAAAAATTGCTTTCCTCTCGCCACTCCCAAAACAGTGCCGATCACAGTTTTAACAAAGCTGGCATACTCCAGGAGTGTCATTAATAACAACCTGAGAGAGGGGAGGGGTCAAACTAGGTTGAGGGGAGGAAAGTGGGGTGCCAAATGTAAGTTAATAGTTAGTGGTGTTCTTTGACGCCTACCTTTGCCCTTTTTAATATTTTGAAGTCTCATAAATCAAAGTTTTGGTCTATTCCCAGGTATTTCAAATTATGAGGTTTCCACTGTACTCCACCCATGCCCCAACAAATACTGCTCTTCATTTGATCGCGGCAGAGTTAAGAACTCAAAATGTTCACATATTGTCTTTTGGCAATCCAAGAAATAACCTTTAAAATATTTTGAATTTAAAACATACATTTGTGACAGTATAGTACAATGATGATGATGCTAAGTAAGCGACTGCTTCAGTTAAGTATTGTTCTCATGCGTTCTCGTGTGATCCACCAGTTGACGATGATCATCAAAACTCTCCCCGCAGAAGCACGACCACCGGACGTTGTTGTTGTTGTTCGCCGATGTTGACGGCTGCGAAGATGCTGATTTCATGGCCTCCTCTCCAAACTGCTGCTGCTGATGGTGGTGATGATGATGATGCTGATGTTGTTGGTCTTGATGGTGCTGCTGCTGCATATCGTCTTGCTGGTGAGATTGCTGTTGCTCTTGCTGCTGCTGATGGTCACCAGCCAAGTTTGGAGAGCCCAGCTCTCCCTGGCTGCCAGACACAAAACTGTGGGTGAGATCTGCACCTGAACCCGCACCTTCTCCACTGGCGTCCAGCTCAAAATCCAAGGGGGCACCACTGAGCTTCTCAAGCTTCTCCTCGTGACATTTGCGTATGTGTCGCTTGAGGTTGTCTGCCCTTGTGAAGAGTGCACCACAGAAGCACTGGTGAGTTCGCTTCTTCCTACCTCGTCGGCCTCGCCGAACCTCACCTTCTGGCTCTACCAGTCCTTCTGTGTCATCAGGAGTGCCAGTAACTTTTGAAAAAACCAAAAACAAAAATAGAAGAGTTAAAAAATGTTTGTTATATTTATTACAGTTTAGTGCAGTCTATTTTCTAGCTGTACAAAATTGATCTAGTTTCAGTACAGTCTATTTTTGCCACAAAGTAATGCTGCTGAAGCCAAACGAAGAGCGGCATCATCAGAGGAATGATACAGCTTTAGTACAGTTTCCTGGCAAATTGTATTGATCAAGTTTTAGCACAGTCTTTTTTGTGACCTGTTATTCTGATCCTATTTCATTGCTGTCTATAGAATCATCCACATCATGATGATGGATTGTAACATCATAGCCATATCAACATGAAAACTCAGATATAACGAAAGTGCGGGTTTTTGTATATAGCCAGTCCACAACAAGGTGATCTTAGGCTTTCAGGCCAGGGCGTCGGTGGCAGAGCTTGAACCCGCGACAGAAGGATCCCTGCAGTCCCTACAAGGAAAGCGCAGTTTTTTAAATACATTAGTAAATTAAAAAAGCACAAAAAAGAAAGGAAATTGGACTCAATCGGAGATAAATCTGTGGGGCAGGCTGACAAAGCCTGCCAGAATTCACTTACGTTATTTTTGTGCTCGCCCTTTTAATGTTAAATATATATGGGTTTGATTTTAAAACAATTTTCTCCTTCTAAAACTAATTTCTTAACGTTAATTCTAATGAAGAAAACAACAATATTCAAACTTCAAAATGCACCCAAATGTATGTTTTGTAATACGTGTGAATAAAAAAGCTCCGTGTGCAGTATACAGATATATGAAGAGTTGGGTTACCAGTCTCTGTCAGAACGTGCTCACCTTGAATGTCCTCCACATCATGCTGGCTGTCAGATGTGTCAATCATATTCGACCCATGAAGGTTGCTGATCTTTATGCCTAGGGCAGACGCATTACCAGGGTCCACCAGGGACCCGTCTACACCCATGTGGTTCTTGTTCAGCGGGGTGACTGCTATGCTCCCGTCCGAGAACTGGGCTGCTGCGGGGCTGTAGGGTTGGCTCCCTTGCCTGCGGATTTGACTGAAGGGAGGGAGTGGGGATGCGGCCTGGCCGTGCAAATGCTGCCCCTGCGCTTCCATCTCTGCCTGCAGCTGCTCCATCTTCACATTACTGTTCACAACTACTCCTCCTCCTCCACCACCTCCTCCACCCCCACCCCCAGGAAAGGCCGAGAAATCACCCTGATGCAGCTGGCCAGGAAAGACTCCACTCGCTAAGACCCCGCTTCCGCCACCTGCACCAATGGGATAGTTTAACGGGTCCATCTTTATTTTCTTGGCCTGCCCATCTGTCAGAGCAGCCATCTGCCCCGCGCGTTGCAGCTGATGCTGATCGTTGAGTCGTCCGCCCTGCGCCCCAATCAGTGCGTTGTGAGGAGAATGATGTGAGTTACTCAGATTGCTCGGCTGCTGGCCAAAAATTTGTTGCATCCTACCAGCTGACTTCTTCCCTGGCTTTGGGCCTCGGCGCATCAGATTAAAACTCTGAGGTGAGGGAAAGTTTTCTCTCTCTGATGGTGTGGCAGTGCTAAAGAATAAAAACAAAAAGGCAGACTTATGAAAAGGAGCATGAAGAAAAACATTTACTCCAACAGAACTTAAAACTTTGCAGAGCGGCATTTGTTCAGTATTTATTGAATAAATATTTCTTTTAGAATTCATGAAAATCAAAATGGATATATGGTTTAGACCTTCCTTTAAATTACAGTTTAAAAAAAATGATTTAATGCCTGAATTGTTTTTCTTTAAAAATTACTCTGGCAAAACTACAGCTATTTCTTCTGTCCATGAAGTTTGCTTTTAAAAGAATGTTCTACACATGGCTGTGTACTTCAGAGAAAAAAAAACCAAGCAAAAGAACTTTAAAAATTGTATTTATAAAATCCATCCCTTGTAATATGTAAAGCTGCTAGACTATTTTTGGGAGGGTAGAGATTGAAAGTAACAGGTATATGCAAAGGGTGGTTTCCCAAATTCTGTTTCTGACATTTTGCTACTCTCCAAGTTGGGAGCTTTTGCCCATCAAAGTTTACCAAAGCAAAAGAGCGATATAAGATACCTTAATGTAATGAATAAATGAAGACTTGATTTTTTTTTTTCAAATAAAGACATGAAAACCTTTTGAACATTAACAAAAATTATTTTTTTAGCAACATGCGATTTTGCATTTTGGACAACTGCTTTTCAAATATAAGAAAGACTCTTAGAGGGATACTATTATGTTTACTTTTCCAGTGCACTAAATACTTCATGAGAGAAATTGAAAGAAAAAACCTGAAGAGGCATGAGAAAGCTTAAAACTGGTAATGGTAATACCTTTGAAGGAAACATATGATTATTTTGATGCTACAGTTCTACAAATGATCTTACAAAATTGTTATTTAAATAATGCCAGACTTTGCACAATGTTTCCTCAAATCGAAAATTACCCTCACCTTAGTGTTACATTTAAAATTGCATAGCAATGCACGAGTAAAATCTTTCATGCAAATAATCTTAGATCAATAATTACTTGTGGAGCAATAAGCTCATTTATGAAAATCTCACTGACTCACCTATTGTATAGAGAGAAGAGATATTCTAGCAAGTTGTTTGCATCCAGGCATGTGTCATGCATGGTGCTCTCAAATCTCTGGAAAATGTCTTTACGTACAAGAATTGCACCGAGAAGCTGCTCTGGGTTTGATGGCATTGTGCTGGCCTAGGAAAAAGCATAAATAATAAGCCAGGATTGTTAAACTTTGGCAATTTTGGACTTTCAGCATTTCCCAAAGCATTGCAGTCGTACACTATAAAAGCCCTCAAGGAAAAACCTACAGACACAACATGACCCTAACAATCCCATTTGTTTGAAATGATTCAAAGTTTCAAGACCTTAAAATTGTTTTGATTCATTGCTGTCATTTATGTGGTAACTAAAATGTCCTAAATGTAAATGAGCCTGTAAACAAAAATTGAAAGAAAGCTATTTTGATTTTAGAACAAATGAGAACATGGTTTGCTGTGCAAAAAAAAGTCCTCAAAAGTTAAAATTTGAACAACATGTATCGCCTGTTTTAACAGCAATGGTTATTATTTGACATACATAGGTGCATGCAGGCCAAATCAAGTAGTTTCTATAAGGCAAGGATTCAGTAATACGAGCCCTGTTAGAATACTGAATCACTCACAGCGTAGCATTTCGCCTTAAAAACTACATTTTAGTTCACGCGGCCGAGCCAAGCAGCCCCTAAACCTCCTGTGAACTTAGGCGACTGAGACTTTGTTATAATGCACCGGCTGCACCTGGGGTCATCAATCAGGGCCGGTACCAGGCAGGTACCTGAACGGAGATAATAGCAATGTGCACACGCTAGCGCAATGGCCCGCCGCAATTTTGTAACAAAATAGAAAATTCTCCTTCTTCATATCACAATATCTTCAAAACTACTAATAGCATCAACATCGCTGTTTTTGGAATTATTTTCTTTACATCTTGTCTAAAACCCGATCGTGCGATGGGAATCCTATCATAATATCTGTGAGTGTGATAAACGCATTTCTGAAGTCTTTATATCGTGAAATATTTTTACCTTTAATTCCGACTAGTTCGATTTAAATGTTATTTATTAAAAAATGGAACATGCAATTTTCTTTTTATAATATGCTTTCAAATCTACGAAAACCATAAATTTGAGTGATGTAAGTTTTTTTACGTTAGATGTGTTAATAAAGTTACAACTTTCGTTTATTTCCCCCCTATTCCATTCAGATATACTGTATTCATTATATTGTAGACATAGAGTTAGATAGTGTTAGCCCTCCTTACCGTCACATTTTACTAGGAATCGTTTTAAAACAATATAAATTGTTAGAAGACGCAACACGCAATTTAGAGATACAAATAGCAACAAAAAGACACAAGTTCCTGACGCCTTTGGGGCAAACTTTGAACAGACCTCACAGAAACAATCGTCAAACAAACACGAACTCCCACAAGCAGTCCGTTCCTCATTGACAAAGCATGCATCATCCAGATATTATTTAACGACCTTAACAATACTTCCTCTTCTGTACTGTTCACAACGCCATATCTCACACAAAACCTATAGATCCCAGCTTTTTAACAGACATACAAGCAGCATTAGAAAATTACTTGTCAATTTACAGAAGAATGTTTCCTCACAAAATCATTCCAAAACAACATTTACTTGAGAAACACTGCATTGTACACATTAACAAATACATGTTCAGACTGGGCCTCCTCGGGAGCAGGGAACAGAAAACAGCCACCAAATGATCGCACACATAGAAAAACATCGAGCACATGGCTTTACAATCATCTTAAGAAACTATACCACATATTAACAACACACCTCCTACAAATCGTACCTGCTCTCCGAGGTAGGACAATTACTGTGATATAATTAATATTTATTAAACGATGATAATTATTTGTATATTGTTATTTCATCTTCTATTCATTTTATTTTAAAATATACGTATTTGGATTATCAAGTAACAAAATCATTCACATATCGCTATACAAGTGATAATTACAACCCGTTATCGGCACTATAAAGAGTTAGCCTGGTTATGAATGGTGCTGGCAAAATTAGCAGTGATATATGAACAATTGGCTCTCCTGTAAAAAGTTTTCCATCTAACCTAATGAAACTTGGCGAGTGCAAAGTAAAGTATTTATTTATCTTTGTCTTAAAATTTCAAAACAATTGAACGTTCCTGTTTTCTTTAAAAAGGCTCTAAATACATGCCCTTTATATATATTTATAATGCAATTAGTACACTATTTTATAACCTGATTGCACAATAACTATTTGAGGTATTGTTTTCATTCTTTCTCATGCATTATCTTTGTCTTGTGTATTTTTATATGTATAAAAAATTAGAGAACGTTCTCTATTTATCTTGTTCTACGATATCACAAAAACAAGCGTATAAACTTAATAAAACAGCGCCTGCATCGCGCCCGGCGGGACAACCTGACTTGACCTTTACCTGGCGGGGTCAGGTTACCGACCCAGCGCGGGCCGACTGAACTAAAATAGCGATAATGCGACGCTGTGCACTGAAAGCATTACTGGTTGGCAGATAACCCTTCCATATTCCCGTGGCATTCAAGTGCATTTCATCCTTAAAGGATTTAGTAATATATAAGTGTGTACCTATATCATACAAAAACATTTTGTGAATAAATCCACCAAGGGAAAATGGTGTCAATGAATGCCAGAAACATACATTTAAAAACAAATCAGAGAATTTTAGAGGAAGATATGAAGATTGATATATGTCTATATTTATAACACATTTTTCTGCTGCTACAAAATTTGTTTTATAGCAACACTACATACAGATAAAAGACAAAGCCAGACAAATGGTTATTTTGGTTTCCCATAGTTACATGTCCACTTCTCTTCTCTGTCTTGCAGTCTTTAGACACAAAAAAAAAAATAGGCATCTTCTTTCAGCAGAGTTGGTAAAAAAAGTAGTTTTCTTTTAAGCATTTTAAAGCACTAACTTTTAAAAAAGTCTATTTTTCGGTATCTTCCATAAAAAAGAACTTATTGATTCTCAGTAGCATGTAATGTTATAGAAAGCTTGCATGTAAACTGTTCCAAATTTAAAAGAAGGCTTGAAACAAAAAGTTAATTAGTATTATGTCTAAAAACATGATTAGCTACAAAATACATTTAAGTGACCTACCACTTTTTGCATGCCTGACAGGGTAGCAGGCGTCCAACAGAGGCCAAGCATCTCAACAGATCACTCGTTACAAAGCCAACGAGAGGAAATAAAACTCAGGCAGTATTAGATTGTTGCTCCAGTTCTGACGAGCGGCAGATCAATGTACCTAAGCAATCTTCTTTGGGAGGCCAGCGCTTGACAAAATATGCATCCTAGATCCCCTAGATGTAATATCTGTGGGAAAAAAATTGTTTTTAATGCAAGATAGCCATTCATGCTTGGATTCTAGCAGTAAACAACAGAACTCATGATAATTATAATGATACCGTTTTAAGAATGGTTTTCCAAAATTTCTAAGCACAACTAGATCATGATCTCTTTAATCTTTAGCCATCACACAATCTAGAGCTCTACTGTGTGCTGACCTTATGCTATTCCCTGCAACCACGACTTTACAAGAAAAAGTGTATCGAAGTAAGCAATCATTCTTGGAATGCAAAGTGGTGTAAGCGATCCTAACGGAATATTTTGTCTTCATGCTTAGTGAACAAGGCGTGATGGCGAAAGGTTAAATATGCTCTAGAGTGTCAGACCTCAAGTTGGCACAGATGAAAAACTGAAAAAGCATGTCAACGTCCTTTGCTTGTGCCTCCTCTTTTATTTAGGAATGACTAGAATGAGTCTGATTGATTGCGATGTTGGAACCTAAAGATCCTCTGCCTTAAAACTGAATCATGTGTTGTTAGAGACAATGATGTGTAGGTTCTATAAATCTATAAGATTGCAGACTGCTTAGAAACAGAATCTGCTTTTGTCCAATCACAGTGAGATCAGGTGCACATAAAGTAAAAATCATTCCATATCAGTCCATATAGTTTGATGAATCCCATGATGATGAAGAGGCAGAACTTTGGAAATACCCTTGGGCTATCATTTAGTTTTTATTCTCCTTTCCAAACAAAACATTTTTGATGACCACAGAAACAACCCAAGTCACTGGGCCAAGTCTTGTTTCGAATTTGAGCTGTATTTGACTGGCCTGCCTTGACAGAAACAGTTTTGTGTTAGATCCCATTTAGCATGACATTTGATTCAGATCTAAAGGAATTAAAATAACAATTTTTTTTAAAGCTTTGAAAACTTCCCTGTGTTGTTTGAGTCACTGTAACATGAAGAATAGATATAACTTCTACGGTTAATTGACCACCTCAATTTTGTTAATGAATGCTCATAAATTATCAATAAAACACATTCTCTTGGCCCCTTTTGATAAAGACAGTTTTGAGGTATTTTCAGACACAAATAAGATCATTAAAACTTACTTTGGGTTTGCCAACCACAGAATTACAAATTAGGCAAAACCTCCAATTTTGAATGTTACATTTTAACATAAAAGCTTTCTGTGGCTGAACCGTGTTATTTTATACATGGCAAAGTTTGTATTAAGAGTAAGAAAACAATACTGTATTTGTAGTTAATTTATACCTAAATCCTGATTTTCAGTGATTTTTAAAAAGAGACAAGACTTTGCTAATGGTCAAAGTTAAGAATGGGTCCAAAGTAAAGCATGCTACTCTGATGAAATCAATGTAAGGTACCCGTAGTAGAACCTGGCTAAGATCTTGAACTTTTAATTGGGTCAATTTTTACTTTTAACCACTTGAGTGCTGAGTTATAATTAAGTAACAGGGGATATGTGTGTAAAAATGCATCTGTGGGTTTACCTTTGATCAACTGCGACTAAACACACTTCTTTACATTCCTAGAACGTAATGGAACCAAAACTACATAGCCAGATAACGCCTGCATTTTATATTGCCAGTTTGAAATAGCCAAGTCATATAGGGGTCGAATTCGACCCCATAGCACTCAAGTGGTTAAACAACATTTTTCTGATGAAAGGCATGACATGCTGAGTTAAGTCCCTTTCAAAAAGATAAAAGTGGACATTTTTTTTCTAAAACTATAAATTGCGACAGAAATGAATTTCAATTTCAAGTTCACACGCTCAAAGCTATTTATAACATTTAAGAGCCTTTTACATTTCTAGTTCTAAGTGAAATTAGTAGAATAGTCACACGACCCTTTATAAAATTGATCAATAATAACAGCCGATCAAAAGATAAAAACTTTGCATAGCAACTCCTACTTACTAACTCATGACTGCTTGGATTTTCAAGTCTGACACTCCATATCTAGATCTAGTTAGAGCCTTGATGATTTAAAATTGAAACTTCACATTATTGGAATCACATCATCAGTGGCTAACTTCTATTAATCTGATAAGACATCTAAAACTAAGTGGACCTTGATTTTCAGATCAAATTGCCAACTCTTTCTGGATGTGCATAAGGATCATTTGAAATCTGTATCTTGGATTTAGACATAGAGATTATCAGATCTAGAATCTAGATTAGATAAAAAATGTTGAAATTGTAAAGATGAAAGCGAATGATTCACTTTCCTCTTAGACTTAGAAGTCCTCTAAGAACAAACATTACCATTGTCTTAATCACTGATTTCGTTCATGTTTTCAAAGGTTTTAAGAAAGATATAGTCAATTGAGTATAAGATCGAATCTAGCAGATGCTATAATATCTAGATCTAGACATAGACCTATTCATCCTTACCTTTTCTCGACTTTTTCTTTTATTTTTCAAAGCAGTACAAGATCCAAGATGAAATTTAAAACCGGAAATGCTCTTGTGTTTGTGAGAGACAATTATTGTTTTCCTAAAGCTGACTCCGTACTATTGAAAACTATAGAAACATAATTATTGAAATACATTTTCTCTATTTATACATCATTGATTCTGATATTTAATATTTTCAATTTCTAAAGTCTAGAGGTAATGTTGCTTAAATAGTTAAATTAATTATTTTCTGTATTATTATGCATTTTCTTGAACAAGTCAAATATCCAATTCCACAACTGAAAGACGTCTCTGTGTCGAAGCCCTCCTACCTCCCACAAAGAAATAACTTAGATTGACAAAACATTAATTCAAGATTTACATATGATATTAAGCGTAGGGATGAGCCCATTTGTCCTAGTCCGGTACTTCATATTTAAACGTGCCCTGTATTTGGAAACTATAATGTATGGCTATATATAATACATTGGTTTTATTTTCATATCCCACAAAGCAAGAACCATTTCTTGAAATGAATATCGTTTTGATTTAACATAGTTTAAGATTGTCAGCTTAAGAAAGAAACAAAAACGAAATTACTACAATTGTCCGACAGGGGACAAGAACAAGAACAACAACAACAACAACAACAACAGCTGCAAATAACGAGAGGTTGCATTTCCTCTCACAGTAGGCGCCGTACGGAGTCCTGCTAACGTCAGGCACCCTGACCTGCAGCTATTCAACTTTGAACTCTTACATGTTTTTTAACATTGTTGAAAGAAGTTTTTACTTTCGGAATCGCAAAACGCACTCTAGCAACGTGCATGGACTTGTATAATAGAAAGGCTAGACCTGTCCTTTACATCCCGGATTCATATGGATTTGGATTATCTACGTTCATTCCAGGCATACGGAGATCTTCAGTCAAGTAGGCCTATGTCATGTCCCCATTTAATGCTTATACCGATACCATAGACTACCGCTTAGCGTATTTATTTACTCTTCACGTAAGAAGTATTTTAAAAGTAGATTTATTCCCAAAACCAGAGGTCAAATTAAAATTGCTTTTGGTGCAGATTTCAATAATATTAATTTAATAGTTTTAAATTAAAGCCCAATAGATCTAAAAATATCTCTAAACCCGTGGGACTAACTCAACAATAACCATGCCCAAAAATGACGGAATGTACTAATAGAATAGGGCTTATATTAATTATTCTAATCCAGTTTTGATCAACTTTCATTTCATACTGGTTAGATCTAAATCTAGATATCTATATTTAGAATATTATACCGTAGACAAAATTGGTCCTTAGGGAAAAAAATTCTTGGTTTTTTTCTTTTCAGTATGCAATAGACCGCACAGATTAATATGCTGTTTTACTATGCTACATGCTACCTTTTGCTTGATTATTTCAGTGTGGTACCGGCTGTCGTTGCGTTCAATTTTTTTTTTTTTTTGTCTACTTTTTGTGATACTCATGAAATTTCCATCCATATATTCGTCCTTTTCATGTTCACCTTCTTGGCCTTCTTTGCTGTCCTCTGACTTCAGATCCTCCTTGTTTTTAATTTCGTTTTACAATTCCTTTACATCGTCGTCCCTCTTCTATAACACCCGTCCATTTTTCTTTTTATCATATTTATCTTCTCCATCGTAACTGCAACTCCTCTACGGTTACCTCTGCCTCCCTCATTCCTTGCCTCCACGCGTTCTGTTCATTCTCACTTGCTCTTCGCGTCTACAAACCCCTTTCACTTTCCTTGAATGTTTGCTCTTCTAAACATCTTCCTCCTCTCCCTTCCCTTCTTCATTCCTCACCATCCTCAACCTCCTTCCGCCTCTCTCCTCTACCGTCCCTATCTTTTTCTGCCCTAGAATACTCCTTACTCACCATCACCATGCATGCTCCCGATCCGATCTCTTTCTCCTCTGCCTATTCCTCACCTTCTCCTTTGTCCCTCTTATGTGCCTCTTCTTTCCTTTACTCTTGACTTTTCTTTTCAACGTTCCTCTCATTTCCTTCTTCACTTTTTCCTCCCTATTATCCTCCATCTCTTATTCTTTCTCATTATCCTCGTCATCATAAAACAAAAACTGCACCATCACTATTTCTTTTTTCTCGTTCCTTACATCCTCTCTCCTTTACCCCAACCGTTTACCCCTTTATTTGTCTTGAAAGCTTTCAACCCCTCTTGCTTTGGTTTATTTTTCAAATATATTCCTCATTCGTAATCAAACATGTCTAAACTAACCGGTGAGACATAATAAAGCCTGTGCATCAATCGGTGTGATAACATTTTTTCACTAGAAGGCCTTGGCTGCCAGATAGCTATGCTTAAAGATTCAGTTTAAGTAAAAGCAGTGAGAAAAGCAAAAACAGATTACCCACAACACCGTGTGCCATAATAGTAATAAAAAGAATAACATAAAAAAAGACAACGAAAAAACGCAAAGAACCAACATCCAGACTCATCCTTGATACGGCACCCAATTCACTTTCTCTATTCATTGGTAACGAAACGAACTTGCAGCGGCTGCTTCACTGACCTCAGAAGAAAAGTGAACTTGTAATCAATGCCGATTAAATAGGCCATCTGCAAAATAAACCTCGCTACATATTGGTAATTATAATAACGATCGTACATTGTATAACTTTCATAAACAATCCCTAAGGACGAATACATTGCCCCTTGTCTGGTAACTACAGTGTATAAAATGTGGTGGCGCCTTACGGTAGGGAAATATATTTAATTCTGTTGGACATAAGATGACAGCGGACCAGTTAGAAATAAAAATCCTGTAACTGAGAATATCACTGTAGCATCTTCACAACAACACAACAGCAACAACAATAACAAAATTATGGGGCGTTTTCTCAATTCTCCTCACTAAAAACTAGAGCTGCACACAAGTTTTTCGGTCCTCATATTGTATTTATAGTCTGCAAACGAACGCCATAATAACCATAGGGTTGTAACATTTAGCAATAATTTTAGAGGCAAAATATGCAAAGCTTAGCAATTATCGTTAAAAAAAAAAAAGCAAAAGACATAGCAATAGTTCGTACAATCATGAAATCTGTTGTAAAAGAGAAGGATAGACAAGAGCGTCAAGGGACTGAAAAAAATGGGAGTTTAGTCGTAGTGATTAAATAGACAAAGTTTAACAAAAGCGTTAGAGCCAAATTGCACGAATAGCGCAGTTAAAATGTTTTAGTTTATTAGACAAAGCCTGGCAATAACGTAAATCGAGGCAAGTTGTTGGTTTTTTTTTATGTTTTGTTTTTTAATTGACAAAGTTTACTATATTAAAGGCACAAAAAAGAAAAAAAAACAAAAACAAAAAAAAAAAACATCAAAAGTAGTTATAATGTTTTAATAGGAAAAAACATTGGCAATAGCGTTGGGGCAAATCACAGCCATAGTAGTTATCGTATTTTAATAATCTAGCTTGGCAATAGCGTAAGGCGCAAATCGCATCAATAGTAGTTATACATAGTACTCTAATAAACCAAGCTTGGCAATAGCGTTAGGGGCAAATCGAAGCAACAGTATTTCAGTAACTATTTACACTCAAAAATTTCTTTTCATTGTCGTCCCGTTTCTACAACGCCGCCATCTTTTCTGTAACTCCTCTAAGGTTAACTCTGCTTTCCTCATCCCATGCCTCCACGCATTCTGTTCATGATTACGTGCTATTCGCGTCCACAAATCCTTTTCACTTTCTTTGAATGCTTGATCTTTTTCAACGCCCTCCTCCTGCTCCTTCCCTTCTTCCTTCCTCACCCACCCTCATCCTCCTTCCGCCTCTCTCATCTACCGTCCCTATCTTTTCCTGCTCTAAAATACTCCTTACTCACCATCACCATACGTTTTTCAATTACCAAACTTGGCTATAGCGTTAGGGGCAAATCGCAGCAATAGTATTTCAGAAACCAAGCTTGGCTATAGCGTTAGAGGCAAATCGATGCAATAGTATTTCAGGAACCAAGCTTGGCTATAGCGTTACGGGCAAATCGCAACAATAATGTTTCAGTAACCAAGCTTGGCTATAGCGTTAGGGGCAAATCGCAGCAATAATGTTTCAGTAACCAAGCTTGGCTATAGCGTCAGGGGCAAATCGCCGCCATAGCAGATATAACATGTTAATGGACAAACCTGAGTAATAGCGTTAGAGAAAAAAATAAACCCTTGAGTGATACAGTGTTCCGGCATTGCATTAGATGTGCCTAGACAGATGTAATAGTAAGAGCACTGTGTTCTTTGGCCCATGCATGGCTATGCTCTCGGTGCATAGGTCTACAGTCATGTACTGGTACTTGTGGCCAAATAACACCGTTTCATTCGCAATTCAAAATAGAGCGTCAATTAAATAACATATGGTTATAAATATTTTTAGTTGAATAAGCACAAGCGAGATTACCTCTTATTTACACTGAATAAAGTATATA